>JAVYIG010004255.1:0-130000 GCA_035222895.1 Strongylocentrotus droebachiensis | reverse complement strand
ACAGTCAATAAGAGGAAGTGTGAGAGGAGAGAGAAAGAAGGATGAAGGGGGAGTATTGGCTTGTGAATTATACCGACAAATTCATTTTTGTTTAAAGCTCTTTTCTTCAGCCTTTGAATGAGACTATTCAGAACGTCATTCGTGTACATATTGATTAATGAATGACACACGCCTAAAAAACTAAAACAATAACGACAAAAACGGTGGCTGTTCTAAAAACCAAAAATCCTCCCTGTGATTGTTAAATCATCAAGAGCAATAATTTTGATTTAGACATTGCATTAAAGGTATAATATTGTGGTTATTAAATTGTTTATTCCACTAACATTAATTATAATTTTTAAAAATACGACATCCAGAAGTCCACTCCAAAGTTTATGACTGTGCGTTACTCCCATACAAAACAACGTATTATCCTGCATGAATTTTTCCAAGTTCAGAAGTCGACTCATGGTCGGTCGACTTAAGGTCGCCCGACCCCAAGTTAACTTTCAGATGGGTGTTTCCATTGCTGCATGTACATTGTATATACTTTCATACATATATATGTATATATATATATATATATTAGTTTAATTATATTTGCTGATGTAAGAGGCAAATTTTCTAGAGTAATTTATGACTTGTAGCAACTGAAACCTTAAGATGTTGTCTTTTTACATTTGCGAACTCCAATTCAATTGCTCACCACATTCGCTATGAAAGAGATAAATAATTAAATGAAATCAAGAAGATAATTATTCGTTAACATGTTACAACTCTTCATCCCTTGCCGTCAACCGTGACTAGCTGTTGACAAACGCTGCTAATGGTAATTCGCAAGAAACAAATCTCCTCCAAGAGTTCGACATCTACATCGTCCCATCACTCAACGTCGATGGATATGTTTACACTCAAACCGTAAGTATTGAACTATCTTCATGTTCCTAATCGGACTTTTTTGTTAGGGGTGATGTTTTTAAAATAATTTTTTTGATGACAAGCTCACATTAGCGTATCCCGGATTCTCTGCCTGGAAGGGGAGGGGGCACTAGTCCAAAAAATATATAATGAGCAAAAAATAAACACAAAGTCCCCCCCCCCCCCCCCCATCGGAAAAAATGCACAACGGGTCGTTATGTTTTGGAGGTGCATTTCGGTCCTCCAAAAACAGTTCTATTCTTCAAACCGAAATTTGCCTTCTAACAATACTTTTGACAGTGAAAATTGAATCAAAACTATGTAATGAAAAAATTGTAATTATTTGTAATGCGGTGGGGGGGGGAGCTAAATCGGCTTAGAATCCCAGTGACGTCAGACCAGTAGTGTGATTGTCTACGATTTGAAGCCGATTCAGCTTTTATTCTGACTAGAAGAGTTGAATAAATCAAAATTCCGGTTGTTTATATTTATAACCTATATCAGGAGGAAAGTGATTGTTTAGATTTCCATAACTAATAAAACCACCCCTTTTACGAACATCGAATCGCTGGATAATCGTGTAGTGTGCGCCGGGCTTTAATGTTTTGAAGATTATTCTTTCATACTTTAATTCAAATATAGTTTATTTCACGAATTAAAAATTGACCTATTCATTTTTGTCTGGATTAACTCGGGCTATATTAATTTATGCTAACAAATTTCCCATTAGATTCAACTTATTAATATGTTTTTACACCGAAATGTTTTCAAATCATGGGTCCCTATAAGTTTGGTTGTCCTTCTGCTGATTCTACTAATCCACAGTGACGTACTGATGGTGCCTGGTGGATCTATATTAAGTTTAAAGAACATAATAATACATGCACTGCATGAATAAAATAATGTGTAAGACCGCATGAACACTTTAGTCTTTCAAACGATTAAATGGCTCAATTATTTTATTACCATCCCCTAAATATAATAAAATAAAATCACAGTAGTCATAACCTCTTTGTTTTTAAAAGTACCACTGTTTAGGGCACACTAAATACTCTTTAGTTGGTGATTCGTTTTTAAGGAACTAGTCTAGTAACATTTAAAGTGTACACCCAACTTAACGGATCGATGCTTATGCATTACCACGTGAGATGTACCATCTACTGTTGCTTGATAAGATGCAGTGTTTCAAATGAAAGGTCAGCCTTTAAAAATGGCTATATTTTGCGTCTGCAAAAGTGGAACTTAGGAAGACAACCTATTCGTTTTTTTATAGTACACAACTAACTGCTAGTTGCTAATTATTTAAAGTCACCCTTTTCTTATTGGGCAAAACATTTCAATTCTTACTTGCTCATTCCCCCCACACACACACGCCCACCATCTCCTTATTTCTCCTTACTTTAGTATCTCCCCGACGGCCCAACCAACATTTTATATTCCTTTCCATCTTTATACAGGACCGAATGTGGAGGAAGACACGAAGCAACAACGCTGGCTCTCTATGCATGGGTGTCGACCCCAACCGCAATTACCAATACAAGTGGAACCGTAATTATCATTATTCCTTTTGTACACATAATAGCTTTTCTCAATTGTGCGGGAGGAAAAAATTGCCATGCAAAACTGATGAACATGACTATTTAGATTATAACAATAGTAGGCCTATACACACTAAGAAATAAGGGTGCAATTGGGGTGCAGATTTGCATCCACCTACGCGTATTTGGCAGAGGGTGCTGCTATTGTAGCAGAATCGTACCTTTATTTCTTAGTGTATAGTTTTTAAAACGATGATTAAAACTAAGTAACAAGATAAGAATTAGTTTACGGTTAAATATCATGAAATAAATTTCAGCAGAGGCGCCCATATAAGTAGGATGTATGTATGAGTTACACTCCAATTCAGGATTTTCTCCTTGACTAAAATGGAATTTTGGTAAATTTGTCGGAACATCACCAACATTGATGATTTTGTTTTTCATTTGTTGGATGAGAAGTTTTGAACTTCTCTCGCTAAACTTCAAAATCTGGAGACCGGGTGTGAATATCAGAATGTTGACAATTCTGTTGGCAAATTTGGTCTGACATCCCGATTCGAAATGCTTTTGGCCAAACTCCTATCTATTTGATACAAATATTGGTTTTAATACTGCTTTAGGTTTCAAGAGCCCATCGATTATAATTCTTTTAAAGTCTTTCTAGTAATATTTCGAATATAAGGGCATTTGAAGAGCAATATTTTTAAGGAGCGATTTCTACTATAATACTCTCCCACAAGAATGACAAAATACAGCGCATATTTTTCACAACTACCACAATAATTCGTCTTTCTCTTTTACATAGACCTAATTTTTATATGATACAGCGCATATTTTTCACAACTACCACAATAATTCGTCTTTCTCTTTTACATAGACCTAATTTATATACAGTCAGGTGTCTTTGTTGTGAGCTAACCTAGAGGTTTACTTTAAAAAGTATTTATTTTCTTGTCATTGATGCAGAGGGATCTGGATCCAGTGGGAGTCCGTGCTCCGATACATATCGGGGGACAAACTACAATAGTGAACCGGAAGTCGCTCAGACCACTGAGTATCTGTTGAATCTCAAGAACCAGGGCCAGACAATGTCATTGTTTATCGACTTCCACTCCTACTCCCAGCTGTGGCTTTCTCCATGGTCTTACCAAGCATCCTCACCATTACAATATGCGGACCAAGTAAGCTGCTTTCTTTTTCCATCACGATTTATGACCCTTGATTGAATCAAATATTGTTTTTATGTAATTTGTCTGGGTGAGGGACGGAGATTGGAGCCGGGTATTGTTATTATTATTATTATATTAAGGATAATAATATGTCCTGTTTACCAACGGTAGTCTCAGAAGTATTAAAACTGTTCTTCCAGAGGGCCCTGCAGTTATTCTACTCTAGCTTTTGCCGAGCTACTCCGGGAATATATCATGTGTATTTGGGCAAAATACGATCGGAATGCAATTTTCCGCAGTCGATGGTCAAGACCGAGTTTGATCAAACAAAGATGATTTTGTCATTTAAATTGTATGCTCTTTCAAATTTGACCCTCGGTTTTTCATTATCTCACAACAAAATATATATTTTATCGCCGTATATACCAATACTCAACCAGGCTTATCCCTTTAACAGAGCTAACAGATCAACATAAATAACACAAAATGTGTAAAATGATACAAGTACTAATACCAAAGACGCGCGCTGTTGAACTGAAGGGCTTTTCCCATATTAGTACTATGCTTAAAACAAAATCGTACCCAAATATTTTTGATCCTATTGATATATCCATCAAATCAAAGAACTTCCAAAGCTCTTTTGTTTGATACTAAATTTATCGTAGTATTTCCGGAGTTAGTCATTGTCATGATTTTGAGCAAGTGAACACTTTCCGTGGAATTGCTTCGATACAACTCATAAAAGCTAGTTGATACCATTCGACTGTATTTCTTCCCAACTTCTCTAATTATTTATTCTCTGACTTAACATTTTCAAGATATTGTATTCAAGAAGTTTGCTTTAATATTTGTTTGTAATTAATAGGTCGAAGGTGCCAAACAAGCATGTGCTGCTCTGCAGAGTGTGCATGGGACTCGCTACACATATGGACCTTCAGCACAGACACTTTGTAAGTTGCTCTTCATCCCTATCAAACTAAACATAGTTTAAGTTTATTAAAGTTTGAGAAGTCCCTAACCTAGGGGAAGACCCGTCCCACACCCCCCCCCCCCCTACTTGTTGGTCGCTCGGCTCCCTCCCCCATCTCAATACTAACGCAATAATGATACTACTACCATTAATCTGGATTTATATTGCACAGTGTCATTGGTTTTTGTGTTATTGGGTAGAAAATTATCTTCCAAGATCATCAATTTTGGGGTAGCCCTTTTTTATTCCTTTTTTATGAGCCGAAAACTAGATCAGTCATGCGTTTGTCAACACAGCTGATTGAACGGGAAGGCGCCATGCGCAAATTTCTCGCTTCTTCAAACATCACTACAGTTGCAAAAGTAGCAAAAGAACGAAATTTCCTCACACAAATAGCCGTTGAATAAAAACGCCTTTTCCAAAATTTTACTCGGAAAAGAATTTGATACCTTATAAAAAAAAATGACACCGTGTCAGTGATGTCGTTTCAATAGCAGATTCGAAGTGTTGCTTTGGTTTTGGGCCACCCTGTATAACATTATTCGGAATAAATAACGCTTTCAAAATGTCTGTGACAACTACCACCTTGACAATTACCCCGCTCCCCCTCCCCCCCAAGGAAAATTGAAAGGTTACCCCCTAGCATGCTTCTGAAAGAAGCATAGCTACAGAAGGAAGGGGGCCGCAGTGCCCCCATATTTCCATGTACCCCAAAGTGTTTTTTTTCTTCTGTCCTTTCACTTCTGATAAATGTCCTTCACCTCAAAGTTCTCTTTTCAAATCTGACTAGTGCTTTTTGTAGTAATTGTTTCAAGTTTCAAGTTAAGTTAATTTATTTCCACATATTTCGAAAATAACATAATTGAACATAGTATACATACTAATAATTATAATTTATCATACAATAAAGGAACAAAATGTAGTAATTTTCATTGTAAGTATTTTACTGATAGTTATAACAAAAGATACAATCAAAAGTAAAATACTTACAATGAAAAAGCTAAAAAAAAGTAGGGGATCTACTACAAAGCAAAGCTGGTATCATGAAGATCCCAATTAATGCAGTTATGTATACAAATTAGGATATCTAATTAAACATATGGTAAGTGTCCGTTTCTTCTTTGGAAAAAATGCCTCTCTACATCGAATTGCCGCTTTCAAATCTGATAGGTACTCTGATTTTCACTTCTGATAAGTGCCTTTATCCCATGAAGAAAAAGAAATTATCGGGTAGTTCACCAAGAAGAGGTATATGTCTGGAGTAATTGTCATCGGAATTTTTTATTTTTTTTTTTTTGGGGGGGGGGGGTGATTAAAAGGGGGTAGTTGACGGGTTTTCCATGGAACTATTATGTCCTACATGCAGTCTTATATGGATTTGGATTTTTTTTTTTTTTTATAATATTTTTTTTAATATGGAGCCCGGGAGAACATTAACTCAGTTTTTATGTTTTTGTATGTGAGGTGTAAAATTAAACCAACAAATTTCGTAACTGATAGTTTTCATGCTTTCATTTTTTAAGGAAATGAGTAACTAAAACCCTGAAATTTATCCCGATCTGGACATGTCTTTAAGCTTCATCCTGTAATATGACACTAGAAGGCTCCGTCAAAAACTGTGCAGCTATGGCTTTACCCGACAGTTTAGTAGAAGCCAGCGGGCACGAGCCACTGATTATCATTCAAAGGTGGATCTTAGATGGGGCATAAGATGCTCTGACTATCTGAGAAGCAAAACAAGAACCACATCATTGACAACTATAAAGGTTGTTTAAAGGGTAATCAAATTTTCGCGGGGATGAGGGCACGTCTCCCTGGCTGTATCAATGATCATTTATATATTGTTATTATGATCATGATTGTAGATGCTGCTGATGGTTGCAGTGTTGACTGGGGTCATGGTACACTGGGTGCAAAGTACTCCTACGTAGTGGAGCTGAGGGACACGGGTAGATACGGTTTCCAGCTTCCTGCGAGCCAGATCATCCCCACTGGTGAGGAGACATATGCAGGAGTCATGGCCCTTCTCGAGTACGTCAAAGCCAACTGAAGTATTTGATTACCATCCCGACATTCATCATATGATTCCTGATTGATTCGAAGCATGAAATGAAATCAAGGTTCATGAACCTAATATGAACCTTATGAACATCTAAAATTCATATAATGTTGAGTAGCTTATATGTTAACCATTTAACATTCATTCTGAACATAGAAAAGCTCTTCTTTTTTTTTGAAATCCAAACGCAGTTTACCAATTGTGATGTATACATACTGGAATAAGACTAGCAATGAAAAAGAAACCTACTATTGACGGTTCGTCTCAAGGAATCTACTTCGAGATTTGCATGTCTGTAAACTTGGTTCTAAGTTAATGGTTAACTGGGAGGGACCAAGTGGGTCGTATCCTTCAGTATCTATGTCTAAACACTTGCTATAGATATTATAAAAGCAATAGATTGAGATGAAACAAGTAATGAAACACAAATGTATATGTCATATGCTTCGTGCGGTTTATACCGTGCATACTGTCAAACACGAATAAATACAATAAATATATCTGCATCACTACTGTAGTTAAATTTCATTTCATTAGCCTGCTGTGATCTATGGAATATTGGATTTTAGTAAAGACGAAATAAATGCAAATGTCGTTGTTATATACTTCCCAAAGACTTTTAATCATAAGTAATTCTAATTTACCATCAACTGATGAGTACGGTGAAAAGCATTAAAACAGCACGCACATATCAGGTAGAAAGAAAATATCCCACAATTCCCAAATGCTAATATGTCAAACAATACAATACGGATCTCAAATTGATAGATGATATCACCGGATCACGGAACCGAAGGAAACCTATGACAAAAACTCGACCCCCATTAAAATAATGATAATATTAATCATCATCATCATAACAACAATGACAATAATAATAATTATTTTAATAGTTATTATGAAGATAATAATAATAATAATAACAATAGCAAGTTATCATGAGCTTTGAAAGTGGACGAAATTGGCCACATGTAAAAATGTAAATGAGTGCGTGTGTGTGTGTGTGTGTGTGTGTGTGCGTGTGCGTGTGTTGCGTGAGGGCGTGGGACGTGAATGTGTGTGTTTATGAATTTCTGCGATGATGTTGGAGTTTTTTCAAATGTTCATCATTAATAATGGTCTGTTTTCACTCAAACTTTCAGATTATCTTTAATTGCACATCAAGCATGAAGTCACCACCTTAGCGCCATTTACTCTCATCTGAACAATATTACCAAGTCCCTTTACAGAACACACTGCAATTAACAAAACACACACAATACATTATTTTCTAAAAGCCAATACACTTGAGTCTCAAAATTATGACTAGGCTTATCATACATGCGTTTACAATGCTCTTTCCTGCCTAATCTTTTTGGATATGGACATAATCAAAAGTAACAAGGTTACAGTGTGAGTCATAAAGAAAAACATTTTACGCTTCTGTTTGATTGATAAATATAGCTTTATTTGAAATGCACCTGTAGAATAATCGTGCTCGCTTCTTATTTTCACGGTTTGAGTTTGAGTTTATTAACAACAAAAATAATAACAAGTAAAACATAATGTATCAAGCATGATTACATAAAATATAACAATATAACACAAGATCGATAACATTACACATGAATAATATAAATATTGTTTACAAAGTATGTCGTATACAAATGGAATAAAAGATTATGTGTACACTTTTGTTGTAAAAGGGGGTACCCGAAGTTAGCACAAGTGCTATAGTCGAGTCTGGTTCCCTGTCTTTGGCAAGATTTTTTTTTTTTTTTTTTTAATATACTACATTATACACATGTAACATAAACTATATAAGTAAACAAAGAAATAGAATAGTCATTTAGAAATATTCCTTACTTAATATATACTTGTAAGTCAAATGTGTGTCCGCCTTTACTTGGCCACACACATTCTCAGGGTGGACTTCCCCTTCATTGCTACCGGGGCTAGACTCGACAAGCTTCGCTTTTTCTAGCCCCATCTACATTACTCACCTTTTTATGTTTTAATGTTGATGTTTTTGTTAACTGATGTAGATTTTCATTGTTCTTTTATGCTTATGTATCTGTTTTCTTTTGCTCTATGTGTCAAATGTGTATAATGTAATCTTTTACCTTGTATATTTTTCTGGTTTTTAATGTGGAAAATAAATGAAATGAAAATGAAAATGAAACTTCCGTATCAAAACCAAACATACAGTAAACAAAAAATATATCATTATCTAGTGATCTTTTTAGAAATTCTCTAATCTAAGATTTCTTTTTGCCATTTTAAGAAGTGTTAACTTTTGTTAAACTCAAAGTATTTAGATGTCTCGTTAACCCCTTCTGAAAAGCATTTTTAGATCGTATTCCTCTTAAATCATATGGTATACTATTCCATATTTTCACGCCCATAAATGATATTGAAAATTGACCTTGTGTGGTTTTGCATTTAGGCAGATATAGTTGTCCATGTTCTTTGCCCCTTGTGCCATATCTGTGCTCTATTACCTGACAGTATGCAATTAAGGAGTGAAGAAGATTGCCATTTAATAAGTCATAGATGAAGGTTGAGACAGATAGGAAATGAAGGTTGTAAATATTTTTAAAATTTATCTTTTTGAACAAGGGTTCCGAATGGGTACCTCTTGGGCTAAAAGTTATCGCTCTCATCGCCATTTTCTGGGTAAGGAAAATACAATTCAAGTTGGTTTTGTATGTGGTTCCCCATACTTCAATTCCATACAAAATATGTGGCCGGAATGATAATTAGATAATGTAAGCACTGCTTTTCACGTGGAGATGGGATTGGCTTCTCCCAGAGGTCATAGCAGAAGTGGTTTACTCCACTGGGCCTGAGACTGTATCCATCTCTGATGATTTAGGTATGAACTTTATCCAACATGTCCAAGAGGTTTTCCCTGACATATAGGATTATGAATCAGGCAAGACCCCAATTCTTCTTCAGGGATGTTTCTGCCACGGATGATAAGTCGATAAGTGGTCATATGCGATCGAAAATATTCCATGAAATTTAACTTGAACATGATTTGAAAACCAAATCTGGCAATATACACTCTTTCTTGCTTGTTTTTCACCTTCTTAGTTGATAATTGATTCAAGTTGGTTTTGACCAAGTTACCTAAATTGACTTGTGTGTAGTCAATCATGAATTCTCATCTCATAAATAATATGGTACAGTGCATAGCACGTATATTCGTAAATAATACGAAACAAAATAATGGGCACTTGTAGGAGTGTGACGTTTCTATACTATTACACAATATACAGTGTGTATCAAAACAAACGGTATTTTATCTTTAGATAGTTGTTATTCCAATTTATTAAACGATTTACATTTCGCGAACATTAAAAAGGACTTCCTTGGCCATATAGTAAGTTAAACAGTAGTTGATACGCAAAGAAACCTCTGGCAAGGTTTCATTCAACAGCTAAATCATACAAAATATATGCAAGGAATTTGAAGACATTTGGGAAGTTGTCTAGTAGGACAGACTGTCAAAGTAACAAAATCAACTAAATAAAAACAAAATTACTATTTACCTCCATGTCATTTAAAGATAAACTTGAGTTCTGGTAAATATAAAAATACATTCTCACAGAATTCAACAAAACTGACACTGAATGTTCAAGATTAAAAATAAATGACGAGTGCCGAACAATTTTGGTAGAAAATGTTTAGTGGCTAGGAAATGAGCATGGAAAGATAATGAAATCCGGGTAAGTAGGCCCGACACGTCACTATGTGCAAATGGGAGTTGTGGTTTTTATCGAAGATGATGCCCTTTAGGTAAGTTTTTGTGCGTTTGTTTTAATTTCACTGTTTCAAACAACCAATAACTGTTTCTTTTCCTTAAAGCTGCCCAGTATCATGAATATCATATGTCACAGTCATGTCAGTGGACTTAGAATCCTCATACATCAGATGACTTCTAAAGAAATCAATTAGTGCACGGATTCTGAGGACAAAGGTACTCCCTACCGAACTCATACCCTGCCCCATTGAATATCTGATCTTCAATTACACTGTAACCCCAAATTCCGAGTTTCTTGATAACTACCCGTATGGTGGCCACATACGTCTCTACCAAGTTGTACTGGAAGCCTGTTTCCACTGGACCACGTAGACACTTCTGAAAGGTCTCTATTGGAGCACTCATTGTTAACTCCACAGTGTGAAGTGGACTGTAGATGTTCACTGTAGCCTTACCCTCACAAGGACGCCGGTCATGAGTAGTAAACGAGTTGTCTGGCCTGAAATCAAGACGAAGATTTCGGGCCAAATTTCTGTAGCCGAAGAGATGGGCAGGGACTGTGAGAGCCGGATTAAACAAGGAAACGACTCCAAAGGTTCCCGCGAATGTTGCGTTTGCGGTACGATTATACGCTTGGGTCCACATCCAACCTGCCGGGAATCCCTGTCCCCAGTTCTTCTCCTGATGAGCATGAGCCTTGCCTGATATGACTTGCCCTGATTGGTTCCATGTATACGTTCCTGGAGTCCCAAGGCTGTAGACGAACCAGTGGATGGGTAAGATCGGCAGGTTAGTAAGCCAGCCTTCTGGACCTAAACACACACAAAAAATATTTAAAAAATAGAGATTTCTGCTATGGATTTTGTTTTAAAGCGGGGGGGGGGGGGGGATTCACGCAAACCCACCGAAAGGGTGAAAGCTCTTCAAGGATTATAATATGTGAATCAGTAACTTGGGGACAACATAATAAGTCTTAAATAAAACGATTGTCAAAAAATGCTTTGGGATGATCCTATTTGCGTCCTTGATATAGCGTACAGCAGAGAAGTAAGAAAATGGAGATAAGGAGTAAAATATAGAAAACAAAAGGGAAAAGAGTCAGAGAGAGTATGTATGTGTGTCCGTTTAAAACTCTATATGAGCAAGGTATATCCCTCCCTGCCGAGTCAATCTGCCACCTAAAGTTTTGACCATCTACTACAGCGTTTTTCAACCGGTATTTGAGATATATCAACAAAATATTTATACAGGTATATATCTAACTTCAGAAACTGCAAAATGACCAAATATATGTTTCGCTTAGGCATTATTTGCTTTAGAGACGGCGCAAGTAGCTACAAGTACTGCAGTCCTGTTTTAAAGCTCATAATGTCAACAAGGAAATCGAATACCGAGTGGCAGAAAGGAATGGTAAACTAACTATACATTTTCGTGAATGGAGTTTCGACTTGCAATAACTTACAGTTGAAACTGCTTTACTTTTGATATGTATCCAATATGTGCTGCATTTTCATTTGTTTATTTTCTTTTTCCTTTATTTAAATAAATCTATCATGATTCTCCTGTTATTTGATTATTTGGAAAGAAGGTCAATTAGCCGAATTTTGCTCACCTTGCCCAGTAGAATCCCACAGTAGAGGTCTGGTAAAGTTTCCTGCAAACGTCACCCCATCAATGGTGAAATTAAAAACAGTCGAGTAAGGAGTTACGTTGTAGAATCCATAGGGACGTACAACGTACTCGAAGTAAGATGGTGCCTGTAGAGAGGGGTCTTTGTCTATCCGTCGACCACCATTGACCGTAACCTCGATGTCGTCTTCATCAGGGTAAGCCTGGACGACGACCATGGGTGACCCCTGACCTTTGCTGCACACCAGACTGATGTAGGTAGTCGGGTTGGAGTCCCATGTTGATGTCGACTGGTTGTTTGTCGGGAGTACACGACCAAAGAGGACACCAAATGATCTATCATTGTCTGTATCTGTTAGTCTGGTGTACCACCCCTCAAAGAAAGGCCCTGTCGGTGGGTAAAGATGAGGGTCATACTGGCTTGCTTGACCATCATTGATCACCACAACGCACATTATCAACACTAGGAAATACATCGCTGGTTACACTGTATGTCTTATAGATCTCTTATAGATAAATAACGATTTGTGGTAATATAATAGTCAACCCGTCTCTCAAATTCTACAGTAAACACGCAACTGATGATCGTACACAGTTTATAAGTCTTTCACTGTGTGAAAGCAGGGGATGTTGCGCAATATTCTTAATCATGTTTATGCAACCCAATGTTATTTCGTTATGGACCCTGTTCCATGGTCTGTGATCTTGGCAGTATTATGCAAATGAACATTGACATATACGTAAGCGATAGATTTCCGGATTATAGTATCACGAGTAGTGAAATGCCATTTTGTCTACAACCAGCTCGTCTATTCTCCATGTGGTATAAATAATCATTTCGCCTAATTGTCATTTGGTCTAATAACAATTTAGGCTAATAGCCCTTTGGTATACTGTTCATTAAATCTAATGACCAGTTTTTAAAGCATCAAATCAAAGGTTTGATAAGCATTAAATCAAAAGTAATAACAAATCATCAAATTATTATTAGACTTTGTGAATAGTATAGAAATGGGCATTGGACGAACTGAGAATTAGAATGACTGAAAATTTGACTAAATGAGCAATAGACGAAATAGGTAGTAGAATTATTTGTCGATTAGATGAAATGAAAACTAGACCAAATGACTATTGGCCCAGACGGCCATTAAACGAAATGATTATTAGACCATGATGATATCTAGACGGTAGACAGACTGGATGTAGACCATATGGGAATATCAATTGGGTAGTAGACGAAGTGGTTGTTGACCAAAAGGCTATAAACCACCACGAGATAGCCATACTTATAAAGGTCAATTATAAGCTTGTGTTGACGTCAATGGTTTGATTAAAGGTAAACTTTAAAGTCCAACTTCATCATGCTAACACCATGATCTTAACACACACCACATATGCCACATACAATATAGTAAAGTGTAAACCTTGAATTAAAAATCTCGTTCAGGTCTGGTCATCCCTTCATACAAACCTCTAATGCACTTCAACTTGGATTTCTATCATATTGGTTTAACCCTCGCCCCCCCCCCCCCCCCCTCCCCCCACTCCGGGAACGGAGGGATCATGTTCTCAAAATGTCCGGTAAAGGGGTACTTTTCACTCAACAAAGTCCGGCTCGTGTCACACAACAAATCGGCCCGTAATGACTTTACACACCGGACTTAGGGGGGGGGGGGGGGGGGTGGGGTTCAAAGGGAGGGAACATGCATACGCGTACCCTAAATAACACTGAGTGAGGGGGGGCGGTCCCTCAGCTCGTTAAAGGAAATGTCACTCTAAAGAAAAAGTGTAGGGAAAATGAGATTTATTCTTGCCTAATGATGAACAATATTCCTTTCGAAATTGTACAGGAGATTTATAAATAAAGCTATTCTTAGCATGATTTACTATTATGATGCATTTTAGCATGTCATGGGCGCAGCCATTTTCTTGATAACATGACGTAGCAAGCGGCCTTGGACATGTATTATGCACCAAGATCTAGTTGGAAATACTTTTTAATTCAATAATTTCATTTCAGTGCTGTAAAATCATAGCTGAGAAGGTATAACTGGGGAACAAATTTACCTCATTTATTTAAAAATACTAAAACATAAGCAGTTGACAAATCTAGTTCCTGCGAAACCTTTACACCAGAAGAGTAACTTAGTTATGCAATTTGTGTTCTGACAATAGACCATTTCCGTAATGTAATCAAACTTAGTACATACATCTTTGTTGAGTGCCATGTTACAAGTTATTCATATGTATTTGGGCTATTGAAATACAATTATATGTAATCGTACATGTGAATGAAATAGTTTGTAACGAGGCACTTAACACAGAATTGTGAATCAAATTTGATTACATTACGAAAATTAGTACAAAAGATAAAAGAAGGTGAATGAAATACTAAATCACCACACACACACGTGGAAAAAAGCATCCAAGCATGTAAATGCATTTACTTGATAAAAAACTTCACATAGTAGGCCTACGTCACGTCATCAAGAAAATATTGCGCTAATTAAAGAATATCTTGCTTCATACTTGCTTCATAGAAGTGGGAACAACTCCGTCCCTCGGATAGGACGGTAAATGGAGGCCCCGTGTGGAGGAGAGTCATCACTTTTACACGTTAAGAACCCATTGCCCTCCTCGGTTAACGGTATAAGAGTAGGGGAAACCCCGATGTAAGTAGCCCACCTGCACATTAATATTAATATATCAATACACTTTTACTCATATTCATCGGTATGGGTATTCCCCGCGACGGGGAAGCCCCAAACGAAAACTCGATCTATCTGTTTACCCATGCACGGCCTAGAAGAGCGAACGGCTTCATCCCTCTATTTCAGCTCTTTTGAACAGCGCCCCCTGTATAGTTCGGCAGCTCTTACAGAACATTACGGATGTTTAATTTATTGTATATTTAAAAAAAAAGTATCAGCTTTATTTTGTTAAAAATTGATTTCTTTTCTGACCCTACCGTAGAGTGAACCTCAAATTCACATGTTCTTCTGAGTAAATACTCAACAGTGCTGACTGATAAAGAGGTTCTGCGTGCGTTTCACGCGAGTTGATAGCAGACGACCATTATACAGACGGGCAGGAAGAGTTCGTTCACTCAGAGCGCGCGTTCACCAGGAAAGTACTTGGCGCGATGACCACTAGGAGAAGAAAGTTCATTGAGCAGACGACGTCCTGAGACAGTACTTTAGCGAGTACACCCTTTGTTAGAAGCAGAAATCCGACAATGTACAACTATAATAGAACTTCAAATAATTGAAGTCCCCATCTTCACAGGAACTTGGAAAGAGTAATTTGAGCCGGAGAACAAAAAAGGGAAGAATCTTTGTCGTCGTGATTTTCATGTCACGACTGCGAGAAGGAATCTACTTGTTTACTAACTTACTAAAAAGTGATGCCGTGGAAGCATTGTAGCGGACGTGTAGGGCCGAAATCCCGGGGAAGCTCAGGGGTGTGTTTCATGATGAAGGGTATACATCTTACATGGATTGTACTTCTGATGCAGATTGTGCTAACTTCATGTCAAGTCTCCTACTCGGGAGCATATCCAAGAAGTCGCACCAGGTGAGCTACTACCTTCTTTAAAAATCATAAATGACAAATTGACAATTTTACTGAACGACGGATGGTGAAATGGCACATGTTGTGCTATATGTCACTATGTTGATTATACTAAGTCATGGTAATAAATGTCATGAAATCAATAATAATTTGATATAGGCCAATGTATTTTCAACTCGAATATGCCATGATTAAACTTTAAAGAACCATCAAGGGGAATTATAGCATGAACAGTATGATATACTACGTAATTGATTGATATCAATGTTATGCTATCTTTACATGATTTCATAATGGTTCAGTAGACCGACATCCCACCGGACCGTCGGCATATCGGTCTAGTGGGTCGTCAGACCAGTGAACCCTCTGAAAAAAAGCTTGATTAAGAATGAACACAAGAACCTGGACTTATTCGACCTCATATGAGCTGTCATTATCGTGGGCCATCAGAAACTTAATAAGTTGACAGAGTCTCATGAGACCGACATTGTTCGTATGTTGGCCCAATGATCTGGTTGCTTACTTACAAGCATTTATGCATTCTTAGCAGTCAGGTGAAATAACCACCATCACCAATGATCGGTCTCGTAGGCTGTAGTAGGGTTCTTCGTTATAGGTCTCGATTCATATGTGCGTAATGTTGGCAACAGGTTAACAGCTAATTAATCTTCTTAATATAATGAACGACTACTTGATTAAAAAGGACCAGAATGCTTTGCGAATATAATAAATTCAACGTTTTAAAAAGGTTAGTAAGATGAGACATGGAGCTGTTTGTAATGTATTATGGAAGATGGTCAGAGATACTGGTCTTCCCTAGGAATATTTTGAGTCAGATAACTCAAACTCCTGACGAGGGTCAAATCCTAGCCTTGAGCTGAGGAAGGCTCCTGCATGTCAAGTTGGAAGCCATCTTGGAGTCTCAGCAGCTCTGTATACCCTACTATTATGATAAGAGTTCCAGGCGCCTTGGTAAACGATGTTAAGATCCTAGAGGAATTTCGAGGTAATCTCATTGTTTGGACGGTGAAAGTAGAGTTGGGTTAGGGATTTCTTCATGTCATTCTCCTTGCTCCTCCGTCGTCTTCTTATCTCAGGGTTCTTCTGACTGTCATTGGCATACAAGCTGTATTATTATGAACGTCATCATCACAACGATAATTATCTTCTGAGCCCCGTCTTATAAAAGGGTTGCGATTGATTACAAATAATTTGAAATTGACACCAATCTCATCTCATATCTCTTTATTGCAATTGATATTCATTGCAAACTATTTTGAACTAATCACAACTCTTTTTTTACAAGACAGGGCACTCGAATGTGTCCTCGATCTCATTATTCAGATTATGTTAAAAGAATGTGGTATGCGAACTGCAGACAAAATACATGGACTTAAAGTGAAATACCCTCTTAGCATTACAGGCGCGGATCCAGGATTTTCCAATAGGGGGGGACCGGAAATTTGAAAATTGCGCAGACCTTTTTTTTTTAACTCAACATATCAATACTTACAAGGTCATATTAGAAGCACCATACCGGTACAATTTTTGACATTTCCATTCGGGGGGGGGGGGGGGTATAGCCTCTCGCCCGAAAAAAGTAATTTTCTGTTTTCACAATTCGGCTAGTGAGCGAAGCGATCGAGCAAAAATTTGGGCATAATATGTATATTGTGAAAGTGTTATTTATCACGAAAATAAACGAAATAAACGCGAAAGCTCTGATGTTTTATGAAATTATTAGAGGAGAGGATTCGTTGAACCATTCTCGACACTCTAAATCCTTGTTTAAATTTAGTTCCACCCCCACCCCCTCTCGCGCACAAAGCGCGGAAGCTTTGACCTTTCATTAATTATAAGAGAAAGAAGAAGATTTTTTGTACCATTCTCGACTCTTATTCCTTGTCTGAATTCAGTTCCCCTCCCCTCCTGCGCGAAGCGCTGAAACTTAACGTTTTTTTTTAAATATTAGAGAAAGAAGACGATTCGTTGTAACGTTCTCGCATATAATCCTTGTCTGAATTCAGTTCCCCTCCCCCTTTCCGCGCGAAGCGCGGAAACTTTGACTTTTCATAGTTTAATGAAATTATTAGAGAAAGAATTACAAGATTCGTTGTTCCATTGTCGACTCTTAATCCTTCTCTGAATTCAGTTCCCCCCCCTCCCGCGCAAAGCACAGAAGCTTAACGTTTTATTAAATTATTAGAGAAAGAAGACGATTCGTTGTACCGTTCTCGACTCTTAATCCTTGTCTGAATTCAGTGTCCCCCCCCCCCCTGCGCGAAGCGCGGAAGCTTTGACGTTTCATTAAATTATTAGAGAAAGAAGACGATTTGTTGTACCATTCTCGACTCTTAATCCTTGTCTAGATTCAGTGTACCCCCTTCCGCGAAAAGCACGGAAGCTTTGACGTTTCATTAATTTATTAGAGAAAGAAGACGATTCGTTGTACCGTTCTCGACTCTTAATACTTGTCTGAATTGAGTTCCCCCCCCCCTCCCGCGCGAAGCGCGTAAGCTTTGACGCTTCATTCAATCATTGAGAAAGAAGGCGATTCGTTGTACCATTCTCGATTCTAAATCCTTGTCTGAATTCAGTTTCCCCCTCCCGCGCGAAGCGCGGAAGCTTTGAACTTTCATTACATTATTCGAGAAAGAAGATAATTTGTTGTTCCATTCCCGACTCTAATCCTTGTTTGAATTTATATCTCCCCCTCCCGCGCAAAGCGCGGAAGCTTTGACGTTCCATTAAATTATTAGAGAAAGATGATGATTCGTTGTTCCATTCTCGACTCTTAATCCTTGTCTGAATTCAGTTTCCCCCCCCTCCCGCCCGCGCAAAGCGCGGAAGCTTTGACTTTTCATTAAATTATTAGAGAAAGAAGAAGATTCGTTGTACCGTTCTCGACTCTTAATACTTGTCTAAATTGAGTTCCCTCCCCCTCTCCCGCGCAAAACGCGTAAGCTTTGAACTTTCATTACATTATTAGAGAAAGAAGATAATTTGTTGTTCCATTCTCGACTCTAATCCTTGTTTGAATTTAGTTTTTCCCCGCTCGCGCGTAGAGCGGAAGCTTTGACGTTCCATTAAATTATTAGAGAAAGTTGATGATTCGTTGTTCCATTCTCGACTCTTAATCCTTGTCTGAATTCAGTTCCCCCTCCCACCCGCGCAAAGCGCGGAAGCTTCGACTTTTCATTAAATTATTAGAGAAAGAAGACGATTCGTTGTACCGTTCTCGACTTGTCAGAATTTCAAAAATATTTCCTTGTCTGCTCCTTTTTCGTCCTATGTCCTTACTGCCCCTACCGCCCCTAGCTACGCGCCTGCTTTAAAGGGAAAATGCAACAATCATGATTGTGATAGCACACAATTAGGTTAGTAGAAAGGAAAAATCTATAACACTAACCATGGATAAATCCATGGTTTTACCAACATGAGTTCAAATACAAGCACAAGCCAGTTGGTATGAGCTGAATCCAAATGATGGGAAAAATAAGAGTTGTGAAGCGGCCCTATACCGTTAATTTAAAATTTGACTGTTGAGCATATAGCTTCTATTTAAAAAACATCCAAAATATTATGCCCTTTTCAGATTTCTCACTAAAGAGTGGTGACCTTTGTAGCGCAGGGGCTGTTTTTAACGTGCAACTTTGAATCCGCGGCTCGAGATTTATGCAGCCGGCCCGGCCCCCTCTACTTAATGATGTTTGCCAATCCTACTGGAATGACCCCAAATCTCCCGATTACAGTTTTTCCCTTATTCGTCGTTACTGTCACTTAGCGCCATTTCCTTGTCTTCCCCCTTTCTCACCCGACTTTTCTCCCCCCCCCCCCCACCCACTCATCTAGGGTACGCGCATTTATGTTCCCTCTCTTTGAAAGCACTACTCTATCTCCGGTGTGTAAAGTCAGTATACGGGCCGGATTTTTGTGTATTACGGGCCGGACTTTGTTGCGTGAAAAGTAACCCTTTTTCGGAGATTTTGGGAACACAAATTGGGGGGGGGGGGGGGGGGGCTTTCTTCGTTTTATTTTCTCCTTTTCTCTCTCTCTTTCTCTCTCTCTCTCTCTGTTTCTTTTCTCTTCTTCCTTTTCTCTTCTTTCTTTTCTCTTCTCTTTTCTATTCTCTTCTCCTTTCTTTTCTCTTCTCCTTTTTTTCTTCTCTTCTCCTTTCTTTCCTTCTCTTCTTTTCTTCCTCTTTTTTCCCTTTTTTTCGCCGCCAATAGGGGGGGCCGCGGCCGTTTCGGCCCCCCTGGATCCGCCACTGCATTATTGGAGCAAGACCCTGCTTTGAGTCTGTCTCAGATGCTAGAGGAAGATCTTGTATTTTTAACTTCATACATGTGCGTTTTTGTTTAAATATATTTTTTTAATAAATTAAGTAAAGAGTGTATAGACTAGAGAGATTTTTTGATGAAGTCATACAATCATGGCAAAAATATTAATTGCAAATGTGGAGTAAAGCAATGACACTTAACCTTGCTACATTGATTTCGTTGGAACCGTCTGTATAGTAGTCATGTCGGGTTTAAAACGTAATAACTTCATATGTTGTTTAAGTTCACTCTCGCTAAATAGTTCGGTTAAACATTATAGAGTTCTTGACAAAGTTGATTATTAGGGTAACTATAAGCGTGTTTTTGTATTGATTGAAAGAGAACATACAATCAAATGAGGATTCTGTTACAAAATGGTATTTTCCTTAAAATGTGTAATATAATTATCATTTTCGACCATTATAAACGCATGGATTAAGTTATCACATTCACCCTCTCAGTCGGTGGATAGGTTACTCAGTTCATCCCTTTACTATTATCACTGACGTACGAACATTAGCTTTAGGTGATGTTGTATGGAAGCCAGCCAAACTTTTCTCCAATCTGATTCCAAAATTTGACGCGGAAATCCATGAAATGACTGTTTATCTCATTACATCCGGACTCATAAATAGCCTATCGAGCGATCATTACTTCTCATGATTGTGAGCGAATTGATGGGAGAGGATGGATTCATGCGATGTTGAGTAATTATCACTGTTAACGCCGAAAAAGATGTTTCCACCATATCGGGAAAGGAGAGAGTTTCTTTATACAGAACAGCCATATAGTCACAAAGTCCAGAAATAGACTGCTTTATCAGAACGAAAACACACATATATACATTAAAAATCATATTTCATTCTCTCCCATCGTCTTTGTAAAGCACAGCCACAAGGATAAGTATTTAAGCAGTATTTACAGTAGTTCAATTAACGCGATCACTTAAACTATATATTGTTGTAATCAAACAAAGGCGATTTCAAAAGCCCCGTGCAGCATCTTAAATGGCAGATGTTACAATAACATATTGGATCACCCAACCATCATTTCATGGCCAATACAGGCAGGAGGCCATTGCATTTTGACTTTAGTTGATTTCTTGAAAGTCTTTCCGATCGTGTTCATTCCGAATGGCGTTTTTTTTTTGGCTTTGTAGTCTGTATCGTGTTTTCATTCATGAAAATGTTTGCTATTTGATTAAGTTCCCGATGGTTAATTATTAATTCATGGAAATAGGGGGAAAAGGGAGCTTGGTTATTTGATCTAGATGATATGAAGCCTAATTTATATTACTTCTCCTAACATTTATTATTAGCACCAAACTTTAGGCGTATTAAAAAACCCAGTACACACATGAATAATAGCATGAGCTCAGCCATAGGTGGGGGGGGGGGGGCACCGGTGTCATGTGTAAAGGGGATGGTCTTAATATGTGGGTCATTATTTTTATGAGGGAAAGTTGTGGGAGGGCCTCGTATTTATCTTCCATTCGCGTTTCTTGCCCCCCCCCCCACTCCTCTCCCCTCTACCCATCCCCTAGACTCTCTCCATCCCCCTCTCTCTCTCTCTCTCCCTCTCTTTCTCTCCCCATCTCTCTATTCTTTTCTTCACAATTTAATGGGGGTTGGGTAAGCGCCCATGGTGCCAACAACCCTTCTACCCCCACCCCCCTCCGTTAGTAGTCCCTGTTTTGTAGACACTGATAACTGACATATTTTAAATCTCTTTAATGATCTGATTGTAAACAAAACTGCCGCACGCGACGTCGGCCGAGATTACCACAAAGTATGAGAATAGGAAGACACTGTCTGTCCTCAGAGTAAATAAATGAGAGACACAGGAAAGATAATGTCATGCAATCTGATAGAATGACAGGATGAGCCGATGAGCTATGATTGGAGTATTACCACCGACCAGTCGCGAGATTTCAGTTCAATTCCGGAGGGGAGGGGGGGGGGGGAGTATTTGTTCCGAAAGAAAAATGGCAAATTCTGTTGTTGTTTTTGGGGTTGTTTTTTTGCTTGCCCGCGTATTTGACTAATTTTGGTTTTTGTCCAATGGTTTCATATAAACCTCAAATTTCAAATGATGATTTTACTTTTTCAGATGAAAGTACGACATTCTTTTATCTGACAGGGAGGTAACACCGTTTCATGACACCTTGAACATGATACATTACAAGACATGAACAGGTGCATTTAAGTTGTCCTTGTTCATGCCACCACGTGCGTTGTTCATTTACTCAATAGCCTCGTGTTATTATACATCCATTCGCATGGCCTAATTACGTTTATATAGCGCAGATTGGCCCGAGGCAGGTGTTACAATCTGACATGAAATTAGTTATGGTGGAATTAATATAAATCTGAAGCGTGTCGAGTTCTGCGTTGCTGCAACCAGGGGCGTCGCTAGACCTTTTTCAGTGGGGGGTGTAGAGGTCAACGATTACCGACAAAACTAGCCACCAATTACCGACAAAATAAAATGTCCAATATCTACAAATTCAACCCTATAAACCTGGGGCCGAAGGCTAAACTGTTTTTCCTATGGACTATCTATAGTACTTGCATATGCGCAAAATGGTCATTTTCCTCGACGACATAAATATACGAATTATTTCTTCAATTTAGTCAGCATCATAGCTATATATTTTAAAGCAGGCGCGGAGCTAGGATCTTGTTTTAGGGAGGGGCGGTAGTGAGCAAGAGAATCACTTAAAAGCGCGCTCATTAGGGGGTTGTGGGTGATGGGCCTCACGCGCGAAGCGCGGAAGCTTAGACGTTTCTTTAAATTATTAGGAAAAGAAGACGATTAATTGTACCGTTTTCGACTGGTAATCCTTGTCTTAATGAAGTTTTAAATTGTTATAAAAAAGAAGACGATTTGCTGTACCGTACTCGAATGTTTATCCTTTTCTGAATTCAGTTCCCCCCCCCCTCACACGCAAAGCGCGGAAGTTTTGACGTTTCATTAAATTATTAGAGAAAGAAGACGATTCGTCGTACCGTTTTCGACTCTTTATAAGCCCTATTCATCTGAATTCAGTTTTCCGCTTTCGCGCAAAGCGCGAAAGCTTTTACGTTTCCTCATATTATTAGAGAAAGAACACGATTCGTTGTACCGTTTTCGACTCTGAATAAGTCCTATTGATTTTGTCTGAATTCAGTTTCCCCCTCTCGCGCGGAAGCTTTGACGTTTCCTTAAATTAATAGAGAAAGAACACGATTCGTTGTACCGTTTTCGACTTTAAATAAGCCCTATTAATTTTGTCTGAATACAGTTTCCCCCCTCTCGCGCGAAGCGCGGAAGCTTTGACGTTTCCTGAAATTATTAGAGAAAGAAGACGATTCGTCGTACCGTTTTCGACTCGTCTAAATGAAGTTTTCCCCTTCCGCGCAAAGCGCGGAATTTTTGGCGTTTCATCACAATATAGAGAAAAGAAAACGATTCCTCGTACCGTTTTCGAATCTTATTAAGCCCTATTCATCTGAATTCAGTTTCCCCCTCTCGCGCGAAGCGCGAAAACTTTGACGCTTCCTCAAATTATTAGAGAAAGAAGACGATTCGTCGTACCGTTTTCGACTCTTAAGAAGCCCTATTCATCTGAATTCAGTTTCCCCCTCTCGCGCGAAGCTCGAAAGCTTTGACGTTTCCTCATATCATAAGAGAAAGAAGACGATTCGTCGTACCGTTTTCGACTCGTCTAAATGTAGTTTTCCCCTTCCGCGCAAAGCGCGTAATTTTTGGCGTTTCATCACAATATAGAGAAAGGAAGATTTTGAATCTTACTAAGCCCTATTCATCTGAATTCAGTTTCCCCCTCTCGCGCGAAGCACGAAAGCTTTGACGTTTCCTCATATTATTAGAGAAAGAAGACGATTCGTCGTACCGTTTTCGACTCGTCTAAATGTAGTTTTCCCCTTCCGCGCAAACCGCGTAATTTTTGGCGTTTCATCACAATATAGAGAAAGGAAGACGGTTCCTCGTACCGTTTTCGAATCTTATTAAGCCCTATTCATCTGAATTCAGTTTCCCCCTCTCGCGCGAAGTGCGAAAGCTTTGACGTTTCCTAAAATTATTAGAGAAAGAAGACGATTCGTCGTTTCGTTTTCGACTCTTAATAAGCCCTATTCATCTGAATCCAGTTTCCCCCTCTCGCGCGAAGCGCGAAAGCTTTGACGTTTCCTAAAATTATTAGAGAAAGAAGACGATTCGTCGTTTCGTTTTCGACTCTTAATAAGCCCTATTCATCTGAATCCAGTTTCCCCCTCTCGCGCGAAGCGCGAAAGCTTTGACGTTTCCTAAAATTATTAGAGAAAGAAGACGATTCGTCGTTCCGTTTTCGACTCTTAATAAGCCATATTCATCTCAATTCAGTTTCCCCCTCTCGCGCGAAGCGCGAAAGCTTTGACGTTTCCTCATATTATTAGAGAAAGAACACGATTCGTTGTACCGTTTTCGACTCTAAATAAGCCCTATTAATTTTGTCTGAATTCAGTTTCCCCTCTCGCGCGAAGCGCGGAAGCTTTGACGTTTCCTGAAATTATTAGAGAAAGAAGACGATTCGTTGTACCGTTTTCGACTCGTCTAAATGAAGTTTCTTCTTCCGCGCGAAGCGCGAAATTTTGGGCGTTTTATCAAGAAAGGAAGACGATTCGTCGTACCGTTGTTGACTCTTAAACCTTGTTTGAATTTATTTTCTCCGAAAATTGTAAACCTCTGATTTCTTTAGCTGATATTATAGGAAAGTGAAACTTCGAGAAAATACAAGTATTGTAGTTGTAGTCACTCTCGAAGTCGTCACAGCGGATAAGAAGTCACAGTTCGTAGGGAAAAGAAACTTGTCGGCCGACCGACAATATACATCTCACCGACTTCAAACTTCTGCATAATAGTACACGAGGATCGAGCAAGAATACCGACACAGCTGACCCGACACAGCAACATATTTACCCGTGTCTTTCTTGCTCCCTCGACGAGACGACTCCACCCAACAACCTCCTCCTCTCTCATACTCTTACCTCCCCTCTCTCTCCTCTCTTTCATCCCCCGTTTCTTTTGTTTCCCTTTCACTCTTGTTTCTTCTTTTTTCCTTTTCTTTCTTTTCCTTTCTTTCCTCTCCTCCCTTTCTTTCTTTCTTCTCTTTTCTTTCCTTTCTTTCCTTTCTTTTCCTTTCTTTCTTTTCTTTTCCTTTTCTTTTTTCTTTTCTTTCCCTTTCCCTCTCTTTTTTTCCCTCTCTTTTTTTCTCTCTCTTTTTTCCCCTCTCTTTTTTTCCCTCCCCCTTTTCTCTTTTTCCCGACGGCAGCGCAATTTTACCGACAATATCCTGACAGGTGGGGGGGTGTCGCACCCCCCACACCCCCCCTTTGGCGACGCCCCTGGCTGCAACCCATACCCCTTTTCCCTCTTGCCCCACAAGTTTTCAATTATTATTATGATAGGGTGAAGGTTATTTATACATGTACTCTATAGAAATGGTGACCATTTCGACAGAACCTACTTAATGTTATTTTCCCTCCTTCCGTCGACTCTCAGTTGATCTTCATAAAGTAAGATAGAGGCAACTCAGAATAAACAACAATGTTCGTATTTTGTGAGGTTGTAGAACTTAATAATAGATATTAATAACATCGAGTAACCTGATTTAAAATGAAGGTCACAGGAAACATAGGTTAGAGAATAATATTAAGCTTCGGCCATATCCATGACAATTACATAGTGGGTGAAAGAGAGAGAGAGAACGGGAGAAACACGGAAACAGAGACAGGTAACTCACGACCAGACAGACAGACAGAATACACTTCAAGAGATGTGGGAGAGAGACGGGGAGGGAGAGAGTTGGGGGGGGGGGGGTATGAGAGAAGAATGCATGTATATGAAATTAATTTTATGAATAAATTCATGTTACTTGATTAGAGCTACAATAGAATTATGAAAGAGAGGATTGTTAGGGGAATACAATAGAAGAGCATGGGGTGTGTATTACGATATGATTGTAGGCCTTGACCATAGACCATAGAACTTAAAAACATAATACCCATGAGAAGTTGAAGAAAATTAAATGAGTTTGATGATGGTCATGCCAGTGATGAGTTATACCTAGATTCAACATGCACTAGCGTATCCGGAAACGTGTAGACATGGGGAAAAATCCTCCCCACACTGAGGGGGGGGGGGGGGGCTGCTACTAAAGACCCACTTCAGAAGCAGAAGCAGTAGTAGTAGGAATAGTAGTAGAAGTAGTAGTAGTAGTAGTATTAGTAGTAGTAGTAGTAGTGGTGGTAGTAGAAGTAGTAGTAGTAGTAGTTGTAGTAGCAGTAGTAGTAGTAGTAGAAGTAGTAGTAGTAGTAGTAGAAGTAGTAGTAGTAGTATTAGTAGTAGTAGTAGTGGTGGTAGTAGAAGTAGTAGTAGTTGTAGTAGCAGTAGTAGTAGTAGTAGTAGTAGTAGTAGTAGTAGTAGTAGTAGTAGTAGTAGAAGTATAGTAGTACCGTCTTCGTTTGTTATCTCAATGTTATCTAATTGACATGGCATTACCAAAGGTAACAACAATTAGGCAACAACTCAAACATAGAAAAATCTCGAAAATGTTTGTCTCTGTTTGCTCAACATTGTCAAGTCATGATCTGTGATGTACCAATTAATTTCCCAAGGTTTAACTCAAAGAAAGACATGTTATGAATCATTCTGTTCATGTCACTAGAGGCTTGAATCTGTCAAAGTTTCCTTCGGATTAATTAAAGTGACCAGGTCAGACATCGACTGATGATGACATTAGACAGGACCATAGTCTCAGGCAAAAATGTCAAACTTTAATTAATGCAAGTGTGTGTAAAACATATACAATTATTATCAGGGGAAATTAGGATAAACTTTGAAGGACGGGCCTGTCTTATTTTGTTTCGTAATATAAAGCACGTGATAAATAACAAATAAATAAAAAAGTTTAGACGTCTCAAAGAGTACGAAATCGCCCCCCCCCTCCCTTCCATCTCCACCTTCTCAAGAATTTTGTATCTTACGCTGACCGTTGTACCTAAATAGGTAATCATAATGGTCTCAATGGATAACTTGACCAAGCTCAGCTTAGCCGAGAAGAGGTCAACGCCGGGGTCAAGTCCGTCAGGCCAAGGAAACTTTTAAGAGATTGGGAGTGACATAAACACTCTACAATATCTTAATCTTGTCCTTCACAAAATTGCTGCATATCTTGACTTGTATAAACAAACGACAGGTTTTTTGTTTATTTTGTATGAACAAACAATGCTCTCAACGCGCTCTACCAATTATTGCAGGACCTTAAAATATTCAAAATGTCCTAGCCCAGAATATTTTTTTTTATAGCTAAATAGTGATGGGTTTTCGTCTTTAATTTGTATATTAATGGGGTCCAAATAAGTTAGACAGATAATCCAGACCTGTTAAAGGTAGCAGCCGTTGCAGATTCAGAAACAAATGATGAAATGATACTGGATAACCCCCAATCACACCAACAAACAGATTCAAAACCGACCGATGATCTTAGCCATTAAGTGGTAGATCTATGGTTCGATCAGTTGATGGGTCTGGCGTCTAAGATGCGATATTCCGTGAAAACGTATCGAGAACATTAATGTCATCCTAGAACGTAATCGGCATGCGGCTTTATCCTCTAGGTACGTAATATTTCGCTCAGTCGGTTGTCTGGTTTCCTTCATGTGGCTTGCGTACGAACGATCTCATATTTCTGTTGGAACGTATCGAGAACATTAATGTGCCATTTGATCACGTGATTTGAATGCTGGAACTCAATACAACCTTCGTCATGCTCACCTGGGGATTCATAGCGGAAGTGTTGGGATGGGAATGGGTTCTACCTATCTTCAAATTAAAGACCATGATTTAAATGTAAACCCTTTTCCTAACTTTAAAGGTTGCTTAGGTGTTCCGGCGTAGCTAGGTTGGGTCTCCGTCAGCAAATCACTGAACTCCATGTCGCTTTGCACCTAGTATATAGAAGCGACAACATAAATATAAAGACAAGAGGTTATACATGTATAACTCCTTGATAACAAATAACGACTATAATGATAATGATGATCCATCCCAGGGGATGCCCAAGGCGTCGACAGAGTATTATTACCCTTTATTTAGCCCAGCTGCACAAAAGCTATACAAAAAATGCTAAAATCATTCATGGACAAAATTCCTACGAGCATGACGAAGTACCCATTCAAAACAGTTGTGTAAAGAGTGGCTAGTGCATATTAATGTCCTACCAAAGCTCAACGGGTAGTAGTGTCGCGGTGTGACTTAAACCGCGAACCATGTGATCCACGGTCCAGTGAAGTTATCCACTATAGGCAACGACATCTTTTAGACAAAATGCCTTGCATAGTGACAGGTAAGTGACGTTCCAAGCTCGAACCCTCGACCTTTGCATCCTCAACGTCGTTAACCCACTCGGCTCCGACACCTCTATCATACAGTAATTACTGTATTTATGTTCACCGCCCCAAAAATATGACTTTCACTGAAAACGGTCATTGTTTATGATTGATATCTGGCTATATAAAACTGTCTTCTTGCATTTGCAATTTCGATCGCCCCTTCGGTCGACGGCTTTTTCTTTACATATAATTGAGTTCTTTAGGTCCATTGACAATCATATGGCGTTCGCTCAGGTGGTCCGTTTAATATCTAAGTCAAATATTATATCTCTCTTACTTAGCTTGGCAACGTAATAGTTCCATGGTCAAGTCGAGTACTTTTTTTGTCAAAAAGGAAATGTATATATAAGTATGTCCAGCTGAAGTCATTTTGCTTGTCTCTCATCTAATATTACTCGTCTCAGCTCAGCAGGGAGTTGTCTTGATTGGTATCATATGTTTCGATGTGATTCAGGTTATTACCATCGTGCAGATTGTACAAGTACACTCCGAGTGATCTTTGCAACCGTCGAAGGATGATGCGGTAGAAGGGAAACACCGAGGAAAGTTTGGAAAGGGGGTATTGAAGGAGAGATTTTTAAAGGAAAAAATGAGAAGGAGATGATGCACAAATGAATAGTAGGTGGAGGAGATGGAGGTGGATGAGGCAGGGGTGACGTTGAAGTATCGAGATGGCCGGGAGAAATCCAGAAATCCAGAAAGTGCTGTAGGATAGCGTAGGTATGAGGCCAGGTCTAAGATAGAAGGGCAGATAAGAACCTGGGCACAACTACAATAGGGGAGGGGAAAAACAAAAGGAGATCGTTTCATTGTTATTGTTGTTTTGATTACAATCTCATTTTCGCATAACTGTTAAAATGGACCAGAACTAAAGCAGAGACAGGTTCTAAAATCCCTCACTAAATTGTTACTCCCAAATTACAAGGATAAGTGCCAGTTTCAATCAGAGACTTGTGTATCTTCTCGTCTATGAAACAAGAGTGATAAAGAACCCTTTCAACCGCTTGCTACCTTTCATCGACCCTGCATGACTCACGGCATAACGAGCAGACGATGATCAATCGAACAAATTAATTCGAATCGTTTATAGTCTGTAATAACCTGTCACTCAGTCAGTAATTTAGATTGATTAAAGCAAGGCAGAGTGTGGGTAAAACAATCAATATGGTATGACGGAAAGCAGGAAGCACAGACCGTCTACCCCCTTATACTGACTGCCAGCTCCCCCGAGAGACAGGCGTGAAGTGATGGGTCCATCCTGGAGCTACGAATGCTATGGTTAATATCACAAAATATCGATAAACAGAAATGACACCTGCTGACAACAAGAAACAAACACACCTGTTACGATTCAAAATTATTTGTTTTGAAATGCTATGACAATGGTACTTTTATACTGAAGAAACATAGCGATAAGGCTTTACTACACAGGAAGAATTACTCGTTTCCCTTTAGCTGTAGGTGGCCTACTTGATTTTGTTATAAACATAATAGCCATATAGTAGGACCCTCCGTCATCTTTAACTTATTATACTGATTTATTATATATTTTTTAAATTAGAATTCTTGGGGTAAAGGGGGAGGGGGGTCTTGGTAAACGATATAAGATATAGGTTTGAGATCACTCATTCATTATCATCTTCTTTGCATTTTATCTCATTCACTTTATAAATTATTTAATTGCAATCAAAGACATGTCAGATATACCGATGAATCAGTTGGGTCTAAATCTACATCAGATCTAAACATATAATATAGTAAATCGTCAGTTACATGTAAGTTCGCTAAAAATAACTTAATTCCTCTTGAAATGTAGGACTACCTAGCTGAATCCATAAAATGAAGAACCGGAAATCACTTCATAATATCAGATCCGTTAACCCTTGTAACGAGCAAAACACTTAACGAGACCTTCAAGAAAAAGAAGGAAAAAACGTCACTTACAATCGAACATGACAGATACTTTTTTTTCCAATAAACCCATGAATGCTAAATTCACTACAATTGCTGTATTGGGAATCCGAAAATCAAATTCTTTTTTACAGATGCATTATATTCACGATGCTTTTCTATTTTCTTGTTTAATCAGATAAGATTGCAAAAATACGTAGCTTCTCTATTTCCCCTTCATCATATTATTTTAAGTATTAAAATACTTAGTATGCACAACATATTAAAAGTGTTTTTATAAGAATAACTCAATTTTATCACAGTAAATAATTGATTGGTTTCCATGGTAATTGAGTTTACCCCCTCCCCTCAATTCTTAAACTTTATTTAGGTAATAACCCATTCAAAATTGACATTATAGAGAACCTATTGCATTCCTTCGCGGCACCCTTGTTTTGCTTGCCAGGTTAGCCAATTTCTTTCACTTACCCGTTTAGACAATTTCCAGCCCTGATGATAATTAGCTTTGACATTGGCTGTCAGCTCCTGATTGGTCTACCCGATAGAGGTGTCGCTGCATTCATGAAGATTTCAGATGAACGAGGGCTTGAGTCAAAGGTGTGTCATGCATCTATCATTGTCTAGTGTCAAACATTCCTGACATACTTTTTTTAAGTTTATGTTTGTATTCCTTTTAGTTTTTTCCTTGCATTATGGATTGCACATATATCGTACAATGTATTTCTATGTATATTCTCGATCTTATTATTGTATTCATAATTTTTGGGTGTATAAGTTCTTTATTTTATGTTATGTAAAACGCTATGTCCACTGTACATGTTGATTGCGGTATATTATTATTTGCCGTGCGTACAGCATATTCATGTCTCGGGAGCAGAAGCCACCTTTTCGATTATATTAAAGAAAAACATGAAAAAGCACTATAAGCTGAAGACAATTAAGTGATACATCGTGGGTGTGTGTGTTTGGGGGGGGGGGGGGTGGGGGTACTGTGCACTTTTAACTGTCCCTTTCGGGTATTTGCGGGCTGGCATTTATCCGATTAACGATTGATTTTTCAGCAAATTTCAGCGTTGATGGACAATCTGTAATTACACATTCTATCGGCCAAAAGGACTAAAACGTGATAAATACAAACAAAATTGGCCCAATACATTGTTACTATTTATAGAGAAAAGAACGACAGACAAATAGACAAAAAGCTCACTGTTTGTTTTGTATTGGGTCCACTTGGTTTCACGATCATGCAGTGTGCATGTATTTGAAACAGAAATCTGTTTTTCTATAAGCTCCCGAGAATAGCTACCGCATCGCCTTCCTCATTATAGTCCTTCCTCTCAAATCTCCGATTTAGAATGATGATTTGTCATGTGAAATACTCTCCGGTGCTCCTATGCCATCAATCCTCGATTTAAAGGTACCATTTCAACATTTGCTATAGACCCCGCACGTTGATGAAGCCTATTCGGAAGCTTATTGGAAAAATGAAACACGTTAGTTGTTTATAATCCCTGTTGTTAGAGAGTTACGTTTTTTGTCAGCGTGGACAAAACTTGTCATAATTATCAACGGATTTCTTTCTTTTCTACAGGAATAAATAGCTTTCCACTCGGGTTTGCTTTTCCGAAAGTCTTTCTAACCGTTTGATTTCGTGTGGATTATGCCGTTCAGATGTTACTTGTGATGTGATGGTTTGTGATAAAATATGTCACAGATCCTTGTTCTTAATGAACCTGTGTTACACTGCCCCGATATCCATGTCTTTCCAGAGATCGGTTTTATTCAGAGTCACAGCAGCCCAAGTTTTGTTACGGCACACGACAACATCATTTAATTAAGGCCTGGTGATAATAGAGAACATTGTTTTATAAACAAACCTGACCGATAGGCGATGTCAAATCATAAGTGGCCATGTATATAGTACCTGCTTCAAATTACAAATAGTTTCAACTAAAGACGTATCAAATTAATGACCGAGTTAGTCAGATGGAGAGAGTGAGGCATCCCATGCCATCGTGGGGTCAAATGCGAGCTCGTCCTTCTCTGATGATGGACTTATGCATTAGCCTACAATAGAATAGAACTATATTGTAGGCTAATGATAAGTGTATAATATCATCAACTCTTCATTTGATAATCACTAAATATAAGGTTCCGGTGACCGAATAATGATGTACACGAAAGGGAAGGATGTGGTGATTTTTTTCTTAACGGATTGACACACTTCGTACCAATTTTCCTTACGTTTAATCGTTTCGCTGCTCATCATAAGATAGAGCAGCTTTAAATGAATAGCCAAGTTTGAATGAATAGTTAATATAGATCATGGTGAATGCTGATAATGCAGCTACTTTGTATTAAAAAGAATTGTCTGGAAATTATTCTGAATATTGGGTTATGCTTTAAAGATGAATAATGGTAAACAAAAAATTAAAACACTTAAACATTTGAAAATGTGGTATCAAGAATTTTTTTTTTTTGTATTTCAGATATGGGCCTTACAGAAGCAATATTTAAACATCCTTTCTCATTGGAAATCAGAATGATATCACTCATTAACAATTTTTGCCTTCAACCGGGCTTTACCAGTAGGCAACTTTCTATCGAAGGACTCACGGCGGTGCACCGTTGCAAAGTGATAAAGACATTCCTATATAAGTATTCAACTGACAATCTGGCATCTGCAGTTTGAAAGACAGAATAAATATTGATTTATCATCATCCCATTATCAGGCCAAGTTGTCACGTGACAAAGCCCATTGGCGTCTGACCTTATATTGACATCTAACCCTATGGTGTTTGTGAAGAGTCTTTTTTTTACAGTAATGGATGCTATGATACGATGTTGTTCTTGTTTGACCTATATTTCGCACTCTTTCTCTCACTCTCACTCTCCCTCTCTCTCTCTCTCTCTCTCTCTCTCTCATCCTCCCCCTCTCTCTCTCTCTCTCTCTCTCTCTCTCACAAACTCTCTCTCTCTCTCTCTATCAATCTCATTTGTTGCAAGAAGCTGAAGTCATTCACGTCAAAGCAAGAAATGAGCATGATGGTATAATGTTCAACCAGCAATCACTTTTCACATATTTGGTCGTCAGAACATTATGTGGCTTTAATCAAATGACTGCGTCGAAAATCGATTTCATTTAAGGTCCAAACATATGAAAATTTTGGGAACCTATAGTGATTTATCGACGGTGGCACGTTTCCTGCACCTTCGCTTGTATCATGAATAGCATTCATGAATAAGAGAAAATTAATAATGAAATGGTCTGACTGCTATGACATTGCGTTTATTTAATATTTCCTTTAAACGATTTGAAATTCAAAAGAGAATAGATATTTTTTCTGGATTATGTATGTGTATATTGGTATCCCTATTCTCCCGTTTGTAGTCTTTGTAGAGACATAAAGATTACACATCACTCAGCCAAAATCTAGGTTGGTACTGAGAAGCCGAATATGATAGGGCCAAAATCCGTTCTTTCTTCATCGATGTGTGAGCTTGGTGGGTTGAGTTTATCTTTCAAACACTCTTTTGTGCAATCTATTTCTTTGATATGCCAGGCATTTCTTCTGAGATCATAAATATATCATCGGTTGGCAGATTGATCGGTTCCCGGTCCCAGTTCGACATTAGGCACGGTCTTGAACTGTTTGTAGGTCATGATCTCTAATAAAATTGATACGGTAATTGAAAATTTATAGTTCCCCAGACATCGGGCTTTCAGAATGATATAACGATGCCCTGGTTCCACCTCGGATGCTGATAATGACCCGAAAGATAACATTATTACAAATATTCCAGTTCAAAAAGCTTAATATGATAGTTTGAGGAAAAAGGATCAAATAAAGGCATGTAAAATCGGGTCGTAATTTGTAGGTTTCGATGTAATTCCCGTGTATTTCGTCTTTTAAAAAAAACCTATTTATATGTACATTCTTATGTTGATTGATGTAGGTTTCTTGTAAGTTGACAACTGTGATTGTTTGGCTCGCCTGCTTTCCTGATACCACTAAATAAATCACTGATTCGAGATTTGAAATGGAAGTCTTATAAGGTTCGCCCTCCTTGATTATTAATTATGTTGATGTTTATTAGGCTGAAAGGCTGAAAGTTTTTCAAAATTAATTGATTCCAACTTTCAGAAAAAATCATGGTAAAACTATACTGTAATCATTGCAGGGTGACAGTTCCTTGTGACAGTTCCTTGCCTCAAATCTCAAGAATTATCTGGGCTATAAGCTGAATCTTTAAACTTAAATATCTGATTCTTTTTTATAATGATCATAATAATAGTGGATTCTTGTATTATAGCGCTCATGTCTGTCAAACCTGACACTCCTGGACGTCCTGGCGATCCACATGATTTCTTTACGCCATAAAAATATGTAAAAAAGAAGAGAGATTTCTTTAACGATGGTTCTTTAACCTGTAATGCAGCTAGTGAGCCATTTATCATCCATGCTGTCAGGTGCATATGATTGTTGAGCTTTTGATGGTCGCAATCCTTACTGGGGTCATTACATATCATTCAATGAATTCACAACTGAATAAACTCTTTAAAGTTTTTATCTTCATCTTGCTGATTTAGTAAGCGTTTATTTTCTTTGTGTCTCCTATCGGGAAGAAATGCAACCTAGTTAACGTGGTCAATAGATACCTGAAATACATGCATACGATTGTAATATAATTTAGAACATACAGCTAGAATAGTATGTATAGCGAACAGACACGTTTACTTTTAAGGGACGGAGTTCATGGAATCCCTTAATCGAATCATTCGTGCACCAATTAAATCGCTATGTATCACTAAATTATAATCTACCATTATCCTAGTTCTTGCGGAGGTCTGTAAACAGTGAAATTTTCCCTGACATTTATTCTGTTTGCGATTAAATTAAGTGATTCTCGATGTTCCGTGACAGGAGAATGGAAGAGAGGAAGTCACGATCCCGACAAGCACGTCAGCCAGTGATTGATGTCATGAATATTTCGTTAATTGATATCTGAATGATCCGCGCCACATACCTTTTATTTTCTCTCTCTTTGTAACAGTTAATGTAGTATTTATCTACCTCTGTCTCTTTTCCTCTCTCCGGCACCGTTCATCATATCATTGTTATATTATAATTTGTTCAGTGAGATCATTTAGTTTTTAAATTGTTAAATTAAAAAGGGATTTGATTACAGATACCAGGCAAAAGTAGCGTTTTGTCGCCATTGTCAAAGCACTGCCTACAGGAGGGTTATGGGCACCACAGATCAAAACGTGTTATGGACAATTACATAATATAAATTCTTTCTGGGAATATATTATGTTCAATTTATTAATATTTTTCTTGATTTCCTCTTCCTGTAAAGGATATCTGAATGTAACTATAAGATTTAATGGAATAATCTCTGGCAGTGCTGACAAAGACTGTATGTTGATAAAAAAAAGTTTGTTCCCATTGATACAATTGGTGGAGCATTAGTTTAAAGCATTTATACATTTCCTAATGATTGATGGTAATGGCGTTCATATAATACTACAATGAATATTAACTAATAATGGCTGGGCCGAAGAACTTCAAACAAAATGAAGTAGTTTGATATGTTTGTCAGAACTACACATTACCTTTAAAGTATACACCACCGTGAAGATGTACCCGTCCCTTTCCAGATGAGCCAACCAAGCAAGTATCTTTATCCCCTCCTAATTGTTTTCAAATGTGCCATCTTGGATTGCCTGGAATCCCAGCAATGATGGATGCATTATGGATTGTACACATGTTCATCTCGTATTATTTTGATCTCATTTCACACTCCATCTGGACTCTAAGACTGTGGGTGTGAGTGTGTGTGAGGACTCAATCTGAACTCTAAGACTGTTTGTGTGCGTGTGTGTGACGATCCATCTGCCTCTTAGACTGTGGGTGTGCGTTCTGTGATGACTCTATCTGAACTCTAAGACTGTGTGACTGTGTGTGTGTGTGTGTGACGATTTGAGTGAGATTATCCTACTTCGATCTCATATCACACTCCATCTTGATTCTAAGACTGTGGGTGTGCGTGTGTGTGACGATCCATCTGGACTCTTAGACTGTGGGTGTGCGTGTGTGACGATGTGAGTGAGATTATCCTACTTCGATCTCATATCACACTCCATCTTGATTCTTAGACTGCGGGTGTGCGTTGTGTGACGACTCTATCTGAACTCTAAGACTGTGGGTGTGTATGTGTGTGTGTGACGATCCATCTGGACTCTTAGACTGTGGGTGTGCGTGTGTGTGACGACTCTTTCTGATCTATAAGACTGTGGGTGTGTGCGTGTGTGTGACGATCCATCTGGACTCTTAGATTGTGGGTGTGCGTGTGTGTGACGACTCAATCTGAACTATAAGACTATGGGTGTGTGTGTGTGTGACGATCCATCTGGACTCTTAGACTATGGGTGTGCGTGTGTGTGACGACTCTATCTGATCTATAAGACTGTGGGTGTGTGTGTATGTGTGTGTGACGATCCATCTGGACTCTTAGACTGTGGGTGTATGTGTGACGACTCTAGCTGAACTGTAAGAATGTGGGTGTGCGTGTGTGTGTGACGATCCATCTGGACTCTTAGACTGTGGGTGTGCGTTGTGTGACGACTCTATCTGAACTCTAAGACTGTGGGTGTGTATGTGTGCATGTGTGTGTGACGATGTGGGTGAGATTATCCTACTTCGATCTCATATCACACTCCATCTTGATTCTAAGACTGTGGGTGTGCGTGTGTGTACGACTCTATCTGAACTCTAAGACTGTAGGTGTGCGTGTGTGTTGATGACGATCCATCTAGACTCTTAGACTGCGGGTGTGCGTGTGTGCCGACTCAATCTGAACTCTAAGAATATGGGTGTGTGTGTGTGTGTGTGACGATGTCAGTGAGTAGATCCTACTTGATTTACCAATCAGTTTAAAAATCTTGTAACAAAAGTACACATACGATTTTCTTTAGTTTAACATTTCATAACTTTGATCTCAACTGTATGTCTATATATATATATAACTTTCAAATACAATTAGCAGCATAGATTTGTCTACATTCAAGTGTTTGCACAAAGTCAAGTGACACAAATGATTAATACAATTTTTTTTTTTCAACTCCCTTACGGTGCAAAACAGATGGTATTTTCTACATATTGAACAAATAAAGGTGAGAATTGGACGACTAGTCACCTAATTTTACAGTCACGGTCATTCAAAACAATTTACGATTACTCCATAATCTCTCGATATAGGTAGATAAACAATATAACAATCCAGTGTAGTGTGTATGTTTCTTACCAGTATTATTCTTAATTAATTTACTTTCGATCTAGGCCCTTAAGGTAACCGATGCCTATTTCTGAAAAGAAAAAAGCTCCAATAGCTTCGTCTGAAATTGTGGCTCGATGAACATTATTTAGGTAGGCCTACCATGGATGATCCAAGAATGCCTGAAGAAATCGTGTTAACTGTGCAGCGCCGCGTGAAAAGATGTTATCGTCTTCTGAAACATTTTTTTTTTTTTTTTAAAGAGAAGGGTCTTAGTAGTAATCATCTGGTGATATTCCTTCTGATGGAGAATCATACAAGTAAATATTCCCATTGTCTTTTCATTTAAATTATAGTTTATCACTATATTCACATTTGGCTCTGATCTCAATGACAAGGGCCTTGCCATAAGTTTCTTTCGATTTCAGTCATATATCAACCTTCATTTCCTCAATCTCTGTTCACAAACACCAAATATACCAAAAAAATCAATGAAATCTCTCTGTGAATAACGCAGAGTCCTCCATGGTCTTATATATTTTTTAAAACAGGTAGGCCTATACTCTAAGAAGAATTGGGCAAAGTTTTACCCATACTGTCCAAAAAATGTCATGTAACATTTTACCAAACTCTTTTAAAAAAGTGTATGGTATAATAAAAGGTGTTGTTGCAAGGAATTATTTAAAACAAAATATAGTATTTCTAGGTAGATGACACATATCATTATAAATATAATAGGTAGGAGTTGAGGTGTGCAGTATGAGGTAGGTCATCTATTGGCCACAAAGGACACGCTATTATTAGGTAGAAACACACACCTAATGCACGAAAGGGTACAGGAAGGATATTCACTTTAGCAAACATAACATAAGTGACTTGCAGTCATGAAACCATGGACTGGATAAAGGTGCAATCTTTAGGGCCTACATCTGAAGTTCAAAACTAGCTTCATGTTTTAGGTATAGATACTGGCGAGTAAGCTTTGCTTTACAGATGAGATTAGCTTATTACAAGGTTGGATTTGTTATGATATTATGGATTACAATGTTTGCAACCTAGGATTATTGGCGATAGACATCCGTGTATTTTAGTTTCGTGATGAGTGAATGTGGGCGAGTACGTGAGGGGGTAGATGGATTGGACAACTAAATGGGTCTACATTTAAAGGCCCATTATAACCCGCTCATCAATACAGTGAGAGAGACACATTTTTTTGTTATCAACATGATCAAAGAATGTTCGAATAAAGACTATTTGACTATGGCATTCATTTTGTTGTTTTTCTAATGTCCTCTGATAGCTCTCTGATAGCAATTGAATTCATGTTTCATGACTAGGCTATATACGGTAGAGATGAAAGTGGATTTGTTGACTTCGTCTTCGCCTTTGAGGCTAGACATTTATAAATCCTTTCTAAGTGCCCCTTGTTTTCTCTCAATCCCTAATCCATGTTCCACATAGACCCAGACGTTCATTCCTCTGTTAGGTTTCTGACCTAGTTAAATAGCCGCCGCCTTTTCGCGATGCTACTGATTGACACCTCCCCATGTGGGAACCACGAACCCCCTTAATATGGAGCATAGCCGGCACATCTAACAGCTAGTAGATTACTCATGGGGAGGTATCACAAGTCAAAACAATCCTAATGCTTTAAGAACGTTCCAGGGTGGGGGTTGTGTTATTTTGAAATTTAGGAGAATTCATTGGGAAGTTACGATTCTCCAGACTCTATAGACTGGATGCCACAATTCATGCATGGATTTTAAAAAACGTACAAAAAATGCTCGATTTCACATTAGCCCTCCTGAGAGGCTTCAGTATATTGTGAACATGAATATTTGTTAAGTGTGTCTACAAATATTCACTTCGATATCATCAGTATGAATTCTAACTGTATATTCAATGAATCAGTACTAAAAACAAAACATTGGTGTCATTTTCCTCTTAAAAACTAAATTATAAAACCAATCATATGAATAATGATTTTAGAAGACTAATTTCAGGTTGCAACAGGTCGTTATAATGTTAATCCTTCATTAAACTAACTGATTAGGTTTAATTAAAAGTATGGATTTTTCGATGGTGAGATACGAAGACGTCGCAAAGGAGTTCGTGCGCCACGATATGGCAGAAGAAATCTGTAAGATAATCTGCACAAACAAAACGGTAAAATAAGGCTTTCATATCTATATTTATGTATTATATCCATGTTTAGATGGAGATGATGCTTTTCTGCTTTCAAGGCTCATTTTTGCCCAAGGAAGTAGGTAGTATATCTTCACCCTTCAACGATAAGCAGTAGTTGCTTGTCGCATTGGTCGGAGCATTCCTCTAGAGTCTGTGTAGACAGCTTGATAGAGTGATCACATTTTACTCAATAACGCGTGAGGAAGTGCTGAAAATTCAATTCATTACAATTTGGATGCTATAATATGAATCGGTGCGAAATGCCAGTAATGCCAGACTGATCCTGCCTTATGCAGTATGTATGTCCAAGATACGAAGGGATGTTATTCTATAATAGTCTTGTGGTTGTTGCTCATCGATCCTTGGATATAACTACTTAGGATGACCAATGCGTTGCTAAGGAAGTCCAATCGAAATACTCTATAGAAATGCAAGTTTATCGTGATTGAAATTAGTCGAGGGAATACTGGCGAAGCTGGTATGCATTTAGTGTAGTAAATGCTTTTAAAACGTGACCTGTAGTTTAAACTTGAGCAAAGAAAACCACGAAGGGCACTTTGGAGAGATTATATGCTGTTTGGATTGAATTCAAACTGACATATAGAGATATAGACAAAATTGGGAGTAGATATATTTATCTATTACAATACTCTAAATGAAATATATCGAATTAATGACGATTACATGACTTAGGAGGAGCAAATAAATAGATCAGAAGGACAAAATCTTGCAGAAAATAAAGTATAAATGAGCATCATAGGTAAAGCCCCAAGGGGAAACTTCGGAGAAATTAAATAAACACTTAGCCATTCCACAAACTCATTACCTAAAAATGGTGTAATGGTGAACATAATTTTTAGAGAAGAGAACCCTTTTGTAATACTTTGATTTTTTTTAAATAGTAGCTCTAACGTACACTAATTACACAATATCGTAACTATAGTAAAATATGTGAAAATTCCTTGACAATAATCAAATACCTGGGAGACGGCGAAATTACAAATTTGAAGCAGTGATACTTTGGTCAATCGGTTCCAAATGAAAATTGCAAGCAGCAGGAGAGGTAATCTACTTATTCAATACCATGAAACTTTGACATACCACAATATCGTTATTGGGGTGATCATCCTGTTATAGGTTATCATGTATAGGTTATTATCCTCCAAAGCTGTGTCTCTGCTTGATGTCTCATTGTCTGCTGATTATGTTTTCTTTGCCCAAAAGCTTTGAAACTGGAGATGAGGTTGTCAGACGGTTGGACAAGGCGGACGGGTTTAATGTCCTCTCTGAGATCCCTAAAAACAGTCTACAAACAATTCGATTTGGCAAAATCATATAAACCTCCCTATACGGTTTTTTTAACGAGCTGCTGATTTACTTTATTATCATATTTACAGAGAGAACATAATCAGTTTCCATATAAACGTCTTTTGCTTTCTTTCTCATTTTTCATGAAGGAATGTGATGAGGTAAATAATATCCTAAACTATGTTGAACATGGGAATGATGGCACCAATCTGCAGGAAATGTGTGTACATGGATTGACGATTTATTTGTTAAAATGCTACTGAAGGGGGAAATAGGAGGAAAATACTGAATAAGAAAGGGGGAAATTCAGGATGGAACACGAGGAAGGGGAAACGGGACGAGAAGGAATGTCTGAAGAAGCCGTTAAAGAGGAAGAACGAGGTGATGTTGATGAATCTTTGATAATCCCTCAGACAAAGACCTATATAACATAGTTGATAATGATACAGGTCGACTTGTTCAGTGGATAAGTAACCGGGTTGTAAACTAATGGTAGGGGTTCGAATCCGTGTCACAGGGATAACGTCCTTTGCAAGACGTTGATCTACATATGCCACACTCCACCCAGGTGAGGTAAATGGGTACCTGGCATTAATTCTTGAATTGCCAGAGCGCTATAATGGCAGGTGATTCTAAGCCGGGGTTAATTATTGTAGTGCGCCAGGAATGTGTCAAGTCCGACAGGCACGAGTGCTATACAAGAACCCACTATCATTATTATTATTACACAGTAATTTGAACTATAAATAGGTTGGCACCATACTTGTCCATCAACCCTTCGGCAATCATTGTCCAACGTTTATATTTCATGATCTCTATTTTTACTTGTTTAGTCATGTGGTATGATAACTGGGTCCATACATATCTTAGGCCGTCTTGTACATGATATCATGTAGACCTACAATTAGTCTAGGGGACCCACCAAGATGGGCAGAGCTGGATTCCTGGCATTTTATTAATACAGGTGTCCCCAGTGGGATTCAATTCCATGGGAGATGAAAATATCCCTCCAATAACAGGGGGAGAAGACAAGACAAATATGACCCCTCTGCTCTGGGTCTAGAAGGCTTCTTGGGTGTCGAAAGAAAACAACTAATCCATACTCCGATGGGAAATTGGCAGCGGCCGATACGAGTTCAAAGACATCTTCCATACAACGGGAATGAAAATTAGTGGTCAATTATGGATGGAATTTTGTATTGTATGAGTTAATCCATGCAGCTCTTTAGGGGATAAGGTAGGACCGTAGGACTGAGTGAGGAATAAGGAAATGGCAAGAGAGAATGACTGTATGAAGTAATAAATGGAGGCTCATATTAGTACTGAAGTAAAGTGTTGTTGCAGTTACAACCGTAAATATAAATTAATATTTCGGTGGTATGAAAAAAAAACTATGAATACTAACATTTTGACATTCGATTTGTTATGCTTTTCAAGAAGTGGATCACATATTTTGAAAATGCTAGCAATACATGACATCTGGCTTGCTTAAATCATTACAGATCATATGTCTGTGGTGGAACGTGCCTTGAGGTCTTTTTAATTTTTTTTTTCATCTTCTGACTTTATTTCAAGACAAATCAACATCCTGAAAACTTAATATACAAAATAATACTACAAAAATGATAAACGAAGAAGATAAGTTTAGAAAACAGACTTGCCGTGAGCATGACATTCTTGTCTACCATGCCATGACGACATGAATACCTACGGGTGGGCCTAGTAGATGCTAGTGCCAATCATGAAGCAAAGCATGCATTTATATCAGCTATAATATTAGAAAAGATAGAGACGAACATCCAACAAATTGCTATAAAAAGTAGTCTACTAACATTACATTCGCACATTTTTCTTCTTTGGTTACATATACAGTGCGTCCCAGAAAAAACGAAACCGAGAAGTATCGATGCTCTATCATAACTTAATCACAACTATAATTAATGAATGATACATATTTGGAAAGCTTAGAGTCTCTTCTTTCATGTGATGCTACTCAGATAATGCATTTTTCACGCATGAGTGATTAAAAGCAATTTGAAGGAAGGAAACCAAAAAGACATTTGGCGGGCGGTATCTGAATTTCGAAGAAAAATTCACATTTCTAGAAAGTTGAGTTTCTGCCCTTTCATGTGACAACTCAATCAGGAAAAATGAGCGAGGAATGACAAAGTTCTGTTTGTTTAAAGTAGTGCTTGCATTTCCATAATTTTATTAAACGAATTCGTTTTCACTGGCTGCCTGCCGTATCAATAAACGAAATTAACAAAAGACTTAACTCCGTTTCGATGACAATCAGCCGTAGACGAGAGTCTTCATGCATGGCTGATTGTCAACGAAACGGAGTTAAGTCTTTTGTCAAATCTGCTTTTTGCTACGGCAGGCACCCAGTGAAAACGAATTCGTTTGTTAAAATTATGAAAATGTAAGGGCTACTTTAAACAAACAGAACTTTGTTATTCCTGGCTCATTTTTCTTGATTAAGGTATCATATGAAAGAACAGAAAATGAACTTTCTAGAAATATGAATCTCTCTTTGAAATTCAGATACCGCCCTCCAAATTACTTTTTGTTTTCCTTCCTTCAAATTGCTTTTAATCACTCATGCGTAAAATATGCATCACGTGAGTAGCCTCAACTGAAAGAGGAGACTCTAAGCTTTCCAAATATGTATCATTCATTAATTATGGTTGTGATTAAGTTATGATAAAACATTGATACTTCTCGGTTTCGTTTTTTCTGGGACGCACTGTATATCGAAAATATGCTGACATTTGTCAATGTGACCCACGCATAATAAAGAAAGGCATATTTCTCAGACTGCACACTTTCACAATATTGTCCTTGATACAGTAACATTATTGTTACAAATAAATAGATCAGTTGAGTGAACTTGTTGAATCTCACTTTTGAATTGAATTGAATTGATATCTTTATTTATACACGGTTAAAAAAGCCCAAACAGTTACAAGACTGATTTCCATTGGGGCCGTGTGACACAATGTAAATACATCGAATTAACATAAAAATGATAATGGTACATCAATGACATATTTAAAACAAACAATAAATAATCAAGATAAATATCTAACAATATAACGATAGAATAGTACTGCCGAAAAAGTATATGTATATGGATAACAATAATCATGAGTGTCCAAACAAGAGTACTGTAAATATAATTCAAATTAAAATAGGTAATACAAATTTCTATGTTATCGTCTGAAATACTGTAGCAGATACCTTATGCATTCTTTATATACCAAGTGGAAATTGTATCGGCACAGCAAGTCGTCTTCACAATCGACACCCTTTTAATTGAAGGAACGTGTTCTTATCATATAGGATATAAATTCTTGCCCTATTCTTATGTACGTAGGAATATCTCCGGCGAATTCTGATAAAATTGATTATAATTGGACATAATTTAACAGCCCCAAAATGCCCAGGGTTATGAAGGAATGTAGGATGAATAAGTAGTTTAGATTGGGTGCTTGTTAATAAGTCATTCTAAAAGTACACACTGTGTACTTTGAGGTTAACAGCCAAACAGAACTAAATGCCTGCTTTGACAAATTATTAAAAAATAGTTTTTTAAAGATTTAATAGATGCCCAGGAGCAGATTGTGTACTTAGCCCTGCGGTGTATTAACATCTTACCGTCTTCTGAAGATAGCCAGACGTTGGAGCTCGAAACACTATAAGGTAAATAAACAAAAACAAGTTTACTCCGGTGACGGACTTGTTATGCTCTAGGCAGAAACAGGAGGCGGTCAGCGATAATATTTGGTGATTTGGGGAGTTCTGGTTGTCGTTTTAGGGATTTCTCCTTGCAGCGACAGGTTGGTGTCTAAAGGTTACCCCTAGCAACAACAGAGCAGACAAAAGGCCAACCTGAAAGTAAAAACATGCATTGGGAAACGATGAAAACTCGACATGGAAGCGGTTCTACTCCCTAGTAGCGCGATTTTTAGGCCATCCAGAAAAATTCCAGATAATATATTATTTTAGTAAAAGATGTGCAAGTAATGTAAGAGTTATGTATGTGAGATGGTGACTCATTGTGACATTGATGCTGCAGTTATTCTTTATATTCATATTATTCTTTATATATTCCTCATGTTTAGATTGTCTTTAGAGGGATGCTTTATTTTAAGTTTCTTTTTGTATTGTCAAACATGTCAAGTGGATGTACATGACTGTGTATAACACGTTAAGATCACTGCTTACTCCCCATTAAAGGTTCTCCAAAAGTACACGTAACTTTATTAACAGAATTCCTCCATTTTAGAAAAACTAACTTGAAGACGATCTTGAAAACTTTCAGGAAATCCACTCAAAGGCAATTTCAATTACCTGTCGTATAACTCATAGCATTACAAGTTACAGCATTGTGATGTTCGCAAGCTTTGAAAGGTGATGGATGAAGACTGTTGAATTCGCCTTAGGTTGATTTTTCTCCAGTCTTTGCGATCTTGTTCAAGTTGATTCAAGTGCGATGGTATCTCATAAGAGCAATTAGTTTAAACATTTTGAATTAATGATTAGAAGTAAACGATGGTGCAAATAAAAATCTTAGAATATTAATTATTATGAGGTCTGGTTTGTATCTACTACCATGTTTCACACTTCGATCGTTTGAGCAGAAATTCTGTAAATATTTCGCTTGGCTGACTTTTAACACTAGTTTACTCGTTAAGGCTGTCACGTTGTAGCCCTTAAAATTTACCATGGCAACCTACAACCAAAATTTCATTCAATATTTTAACGCAAGCCCTCTTACAGATGCAATCATACATTATTACGCTTAACCAATTTGCTAATGGCTGCAATATCATATGTATGTGCATCAATTTAAATTCTCGGACAGTCATCAATACTCATAACTGACATTCATTTCCTATTAAGCTGTATTTAAAACAAAAATCCTGTTTCTTTTCTTTTCTTTTTTTTAATCATCTTCTCTTTTTCTTTTTTCCTTTTGTCTGCTATTTCATCTAGGGTGAATCCTTTTTCTTTTCTTTTCTGTTTTGTATGATCTTCTCTTTTTCTTTTTTTTCCTTTTGTCTGTTATTTCATCTATTTAAAAGGCGTATAATGTAATTGTGATGCAGTGAAAACCTGAATGTGTCTATTATCTCAACTGGTGTCGCTGTGGTATCGTGCCTATTAGATTTGAGCGTGCTAACACGTGGTGTTTGGTGAGAGGGAGAATGAGACCACATTGTGGCCCAGATTAGTGAGGACACAATAAGGGAAATTTTGTTACGTTAAACATGTTAAAAGTATGAGTACCTTGAATAAACTTGGGATAATTTAACTGATATCGATCAGGTATAAGTGGCAAATCGATGTATAACGCATCAGGCTTTCCGCTTGAGGTTTCTGTTCCCTGAATAGTGAATACAATATCTAAGCTTACAGACAGTGTTCATTTTTTAACAAAGATAACCTCGTTATTGGTTTCAAAACCATTAGGCTTACTTTCCACTTTTACGTTGCCTTTTGCTGATATTTTTAGTCTCTGAAAAATGTGTTAATTCTTTCAAACAAGAATTTGAGACTTGAATTGTATCTGAACATGCCTCCAAGTTAAATGGATTTCACATTATTGTACTTTTAGACTTTATCAAAACGTTGGCATGGATTTACCATGAGTTTATTGCAATTCTACCAGTTGTTTGCAACATTATAAGGAAACTACAGATTTAAGAGTATGTTGGTGTTCAGGACTACTACCGTCTAACTAAGACTTGACGGTTTCCAGGTTTTGATTGAGATTTGTCATTTCAATTACATTACTTTGCATTGAAGGATTTAACAAATAGGTCCGTAAATCAACGCAATGTCAAAACAGTCTGTACATTGACGTCTGGGAAGATGCCACTCTCACGTGAAGCATCGAAGACTGCGCCAACCGCTGCCACAGTCCGACGTCAGAAAAAGAATGACATCTCACTAGCATCTTGATCTTTGACGCACTATTTGAGCATAACATCGTCCAAAAATGATTGCAAAATGTCCACTGCGCCCACTGTAAGACATTGCTGGCGTATGACGTCATTGCCTTCGCAGACTTTATTAGCGCATTTAATAGCGCAATCAAATGACGCAGTGCCACGTACGGGAAAGAGGATTTGTATTATACCTATGTATATGCTTGTGTATTTATCTATTTTGGATTGGCTGCTGTTATTCGTTTTATTTGTTTTATTCTTACCAAACAGGGCCTCATGAAAGACCACCAAATGTAATTTATAAATATGAGAAATAAATAAATAAATAAAAATAATAATAATGATGCTCAGATGTACCTTTAAAAACATAGTCTCCCTGATCGGATACCTGAGACGATGTAGAAAGGGAGGTCATGATCCCTGTCGCCTGAAATAATGACTTCCGGCTTGGGGGAGGCATGTTGGGACGGTATGAAGGCCAAGCTTAGCTGTCACATCACAACAGGTGTGTCAAGAGTCAATGGCATCACAAGGGCTTCAAATCACCACGTGGGGGGGGGGGGGGGGGGTGGGGGTCAGCTCGTGTTCTCCTTGTATATAGCCGATGAAATTAGGCGTGTGATCGGGAGAGCAAGGATTCTTGTTATTAAAATTGAAATTGATGATAACAAAAGTCGATTTAAATCACGCTCTTTTTGTAAGCTCTTTTTTTTGGATAAATCTATGTTATTTCTCCGTAAGTGAAATCCTTTCTTAGTTATATCACTTTATTATAATGATTGCTATATATTGTTCCCAAATCAGTACCTGAAATATAACTCGAAATCCCGTTGTAGTGATTTCTGATCCAATGCTGAAAACATGGGCTTTAACCTTGATTGATGAACTTTAGAGTCTCGAGACGCGTCCTCCTTCTCTTCCTCTTCATCCTATTTCTAGTATATAGGATGCAAGGTGTGCGATGTTGATTGAGATGCTACCGTGCTACACGTGTTCAATGGTGGACATGTCAGGATCAAAATCGGAAACAAGGCTCAATATCACTTGCTCGCTTCCCCCTTCCATTGCATTCTTTTCATTGAAGCCAAGGATGTGGTGCAACTGTTCAGCGAAAACAGATATCATTATTCGAGTCTGTATATAGCTTGACAATAATCCAATCATTTTTTTATTTTTATAAACGGCTTTTATAGAATATTAAATATTTTTATAAAATCCAAGAAATCTGTGTTGAATTGAAGAGACGAAAATCCGAGCAGCTCAGTAATTTCTTAGAACACAAATACATTCATGCATATTCCAACATCAGTTATTCCTCATTTCCTTCAAGCAATTGCCCTATAAATATCTTAGTGATTTAGTCGTAAAGTATATTGAAACCATTATCTTTTTGGAAACTGCCCTTGTCTTCATATCTGCTATCATCATGTTTCTAAGTATGGGTTTGTTCGGAAGATATGTATTTTCTTTGTTGTTTATAAGTTGTTACAAATTGAAATGTAACCGATTGTTTCCAAATCTTTCTCTTTTTAACAGGACTGGAAATTGGTGTGAATTTAAGAGAACGAAACAAATCACATGTAATGTTCGCAATGGAACAGAAATGTATATACAACGCACAGTAGCACCATGGTGTAACTATCAGCTTCGTACTCTATACGGTCAATTACAGCATAAAGATTGTACCAAATCAGCTTATCGGTAAGTAAATGATGGGTTTATTCGAATTTATTCACCGTTGATTCATCAGATCTTGATAACATTATTATATTAACCATTGGTAATTTGTAAAGACACGATTTATACGGAACATGAAATCACTTTCTGTTACAAGATATTTGAGGTCCGTTTTTTGTCATAAATGTTTGTTTCTGTGTTTCTTTTTACTTTGTTTAATTTAGTAAAATTCCTGTCTACATATTCGATATTTGTTTAATAATTGTCCTGCTTTCTGACAAAATTTGATGTTTAGCCGGCAAGGCAGTCTGGCAGTAATATACATTCTGTACTATAATTGTTTGTAAAGATAAATTTATTCGTCTAGATATCTTGATAAATTTTGACATATAATAAGGAGAAAGGGTTTTATTGAACGACTAAGAAAGGAGAAACACATTGTGTGTAGATAAGTATGAAGACTGATGGATCGAAAGACAGCGAGAAAGACAGAAAGATATAAAGGATAGAAAGGCAGAAAGTAAATGTGACCCACGTCATCCACCCAAACAACAAGTATGCTTCGGAGAAAGTGGGCTTTGAAATAGAATAACAAGATTGTCCTACTTCGAACATTATCACCAATGTCAATTTGAATAAAGTTTTAGCCTAACAACAAATTCAGGGAAACGTTCAAAGTTGAACGCCATTCATTCAAAGGATGGGCCAAGCTAGCTTTTGATATGAAAATCAGTCTCACAAAAGTCACAATGGCCTTGGACTTTAATGATGAAAGTGCTGTTGTCATGTGAAACTAATTAATGTAGGAAACACAGGAGCGGTTCTGTACGTATAATTCTGGGGGCTGGGGGAATGGGTTTTAGTTGTTGCATGTTTTGTTCATGTGCCTCGCGAATTAAAAAAACCCAAAGCTCTCTAGAAAGCCTACTAGAGAAACAGCGAACAGAAAATGGTGTGCATCATTTGCGATTTAGCAAATTTATGAATATAATTACCGTAACCCTGGTAACTAATTACCCTTGAAAGTGCAAAGGGATATAGTATAAAAATTATATAAAGAACTATCAAAATTTCAGATCAAAGTTCAAACATTATATTCACAGATATCTGAATATTAAAGATTACAAATTAAAAATTATATTAAGTGATGGTGTCCAATTTATTATTTTATTGTATAACCTTATGACCCATTTTTGGTGCGCAGGGTTCGTGTATTTTCTATATTTCAAAGTCATTGACCAAAATCTGTTTTGAACAACTTTGCTTTTATTGTGCTGTCATAACATAGATGGCCATAGTTTGACACGACTCAGACGTTTCGCTGACGCCCCGCCTGATTCATCCTTCCGTGCAATGAATACATCGGAAGGAACCTACTTAGTAAAGCGATGTAAGACGCAGCGAAATGTCAACACCAGTAGCGAGCGCGGTAATGCGCGCAAGGCTCTCCTCCTCTCTGCATGTCACTACATTAAGACAAATCGAAATAACACGCAGGTGGTACCGGCTTGTATTAGCCTTTCTTTAAAGAGCTGGACTAGGTGAAAGAACTTTGTTCATTCGGGGTATGACAAATTGAATTTTGAGTTTCAGGTGAGACATATAAATGAAGGATAGCTAGTGCCTTCATATTTGGAAAGATAGTTTTTGTTTTAACTTTTTTTAAACAGTTTTTGAACAATCCATCATCAAGCCAATGAAATGTTTAGATGATTAAGTATATACCTTAATAATCCTTTAAGGTGGTGAGGAATAAAGTACATTTTTGAGATGGTAAACTCAAGATCTTTGGCTCGATGCCAAGATCCAAATATATATATATAGAAGCGATGAGCAATTAAAGTGATTATTACCATTATTGTTTCAATGATTCGGGGAATCGAATGATAAATTCTTAGCGAGTGTGAGAGTCCCTTTATGATAGTGAGAGGATTCATAAAGTGTTTTTGAATATCTGTCAATCATTTCTTTTAAAAACAATGAATTATGCTTTATCAATTTTGAATGAGAACAGCTGCTCACACACAATTACCTCACGGCTATATAGGAGAAATAGAAAATAGATGCCATATTATTGTAGGAAGCACAAGCAATCCCAGCTTTACGATATCTTTCATCTTACTTTATATTTTGATAATACAGTACTGATCATTAAAAGTACACCATTTAATACACCTGTACTTGTACAACAAAAGTAATGAAAATAAGGCACATAAAAAACTACATCGATTTGGAATTGCGTCTTGGTGTTATAACTATCAACGTAAAGGCTAAAGCAGCCTTTAATTTTGTAACGCCTGAATAATTAAAAAGTGTTACTGAAAAACATCATACACAGCATGACAAAATATATTCCGATATGTTGGAGTATTTACAGCTGTCTTTTATTTCATGTTTTGTACTATTGTTCTCGTTTAAAGGTTTTATTTTACCATTTGGTTTCCCAAAATGGGTAGTTAATTTAAGGTCAAAACAATCTCGGTAGGTACAAGGGTGCACCTGTCAGATTTCATATTAGGTATAGAGACGTGAGGTGTTCCATGTTCTGTTACAATTTATTTCTGTTTGATCATAATTGCTGGAAGCACCAATATTGATCAACATGAAAAAGGAAGAAGTAGAAGTAAAAAAGGAATAGTGATGTTTTTCTACTTATCTTATGTCTTTCATGTTCGGTTGAATGTTTCAAAACCAGCGTGGTATTGTTCAAGGTAGAAACTGGGCAAATTGATTAAGAAGCTTTGTGAGTAGTATGCGCTCTAATTTTCATATACTGGTAGTTTCATCATACAAAATTGAATCTAGAAGTTCTTTAAGATTAAGTCTAGGTCCTCTTTGGATTGTTCATTTAGCTCAGGAATTTTTTTTCCCCTTTTGAGGAATTTTGCAAGTACTACTTCTCCCACACAACGCGGAAAATCAGTGACTTGGTAAGATATAAATGGAGCATGTAATATCTTGCCATACAATGAACTTTCTAATTGGATGGGGGGGGGGGGGGGGGGTTCTCTTCACGGTTCTGTGATTGGATGATGTTGGGTGTCCTCGAGTGACCTCTATCTTTGTTCAGAGACATCTCTCACTGAGCGTCCAAAGTGGACACGGTTTGTTTACATTTCACCAAATTAGCGGGAAGTCGCGTTCATTTTTTCGCGATTTGGTCTGATTTCAAATCACCAAGAACCCCCACCGCACACCCTTTGCTAGCTTATTCTCCATGCTAAATACCCTTATCTTTATTTGTTGTAAAATCTTAAATTTACTATAACCTACCAGCAAATTACTTATTTGTTCAAAGAGTTCTTTGGGAGTTTTCCTATGGCTCTTACTGTCTATAATCCCTCATCTATAGGCTTTATTCTAAGTTTAAGAGGAATCCGAACGTTATTTTTTTAATGTAACCTTTTTCATTAAGATGAGGTAAAAATTGGGTTGTCCTGGATCCTAGCCTATATTTTTCTGTCAAGAGACAGTCCTCATTATCTTTTTTTCCGCAGACAACCGTTAAGAGCTTCTTGACGTCTTTCAGCTTCCATTAACCTTTTACCCTCACCTCACCTCTCCTCCCAACCCCTCCCGATTCCAAAATAAGGGCAATCATTCTTCCAACCTTTTGCAAATATCTTCAACTATCTCCGTGAACAGAGCAAGAATATATATAGGGCAATTAACTTCTCCACGTCCTGCAAATATGTTAAACTATTTCCTTGAATATAAGACAAATTGGAACCTTTTCAATGATGTATCGCAACACTCGGAACTCATTCAAATATGATTGAGTAATTCAGAGTAGATTTTACTCAACCATGAACATGATAATTAATCATGGTTTGTACATCGCTATCTTCAATAAATCGTATCACAAAAACTCTTTTCAACTTCTTCAACTGCTCTTCGATCAATCTTTAAATACCACAGTATTTTGTAGGCCTAACGAGATAAATACGAAAATTCTATATTTAATTAATCATGTTAAGCCGCCTAGTATGTTTCGTTTACTTTGATGGTATTTGTTATCTTCCCCTCTCTCTGCAAAGATTTCATCTATCTATCACTCTATCGTTAAACCATCGCTCTCCTTCTCTAGCTTCCTCTCTCCTCGTCGCAGTACACTTAATTTCGACCCCCACCCCGACCATTATCTACGAAGTCCCTCTGACCAGGCTGACCCACCGCCTGGTGGGATTGAACTGACATAGATTCGCATTGTTTTTTGGCTCGTTCGTCTGAGGTAGTCACTTCACAAAGACAGTAGATAATTATCGAAAGTCACTCGTAGGAGACAGTCATAAATCTACACATTTCCGAATCATCAGGGATTGATTAGCAAGGAAAGGATTGTTTAATACTTTTAGTTTTGTCAATGATGCTGGAAATTTGAATAACCATTCACAATTTGTGGTAACCAGGCGGAAACTGACCCTATCCTCCCTGTATTCTTCTAGAAGACGTAAAAACATTTGCAGTCAAAGTATTTCCTTATTCATGTTTCCAAAATGAAGTATTACAAATATCTTATCGTTAAAGATGATTCAGATTTTTGTCATAATCTATTTAGAGATTCTTTTGGGGCCTAGTATGAAATTTGTATTGACCACATATCAGTTTTTGAAGTAGGCCTATCTATTTCCTACCGATTATGCCGAAAATGTCTCTTTTTTGTAGTAAAATTATGAAGTGCTTGACATACAAGTTCAGGGTAGATATTAAAGAAACCGGTTATTATAAATTCTTTAAAAGAGGTCACTATTTCTTCACTAAAGGGCAATCCAACCCTTGTCATAAGTTAAGTTATACGAAAGCAGAAAAGGAAGTAAAACAGAATGGCGAAAGTTTGAAGTAAATCGGCCCAATAATAAGATAGTTAAGAATGTTTGAATAGGAGATCATTATAGCTATGCAAATCATAAATTGGCAATTAAGGTCAGTGTAGTGTCCCTTTATAGACAAAAGGGATACTAGGTCAGTGGATTGTGACGTAGCCACGTTCAATTTTCCCGTTTGTCGTGTACAAAAATATTCATTAATATCTGGTTTTCTCATAAGTGCCATCTCCCTTAGGGCACCTCTTAAAACATATTATTAATATCATGTTATTATAAGGCTTATGAATAGAAAAGATCCTCTATGTCATAGGCCTACGTTTGGGGGAAGAAATGATATTGAGTCATGTTGTGTGTTGGGATCAACACACAACTTGTGTGTTGAATGACACAACTGTGTTGAATGTGTTGAATGACACAACATCTGTTGTTATTTGAATCTTGTACTATAAGGCCTTTGGAATGGAACTGCATTGATAATATATGAAGTTAACAACATAGATGTTTATAGCTTAAGTAATGTTCTAGACTCTGGATATGACGAGCAAGGAATGATGATGGGCGTAAAGGTTTGATTGACTTGAACTTTCTCACTCATCTCCACAAGGAATAGAAACACTCTGGGTGGGATGACATTAGAGCATCCACGAAGGAACATTGCCAGCCAGCTATGTGATTCCAACCAAGTGTGACAGGCGGAAAGGCATTAGTTCCGATCAAATTGGGGAAATTTATCCACCTCCGGTATCTCCTATACAGCATGCACAGTGGGACGTATGTCATTTACTTAAGGAAAAGCTGGGAAATAGAAAGGTTTTTAAATCCTTACGAATTACGATCACATTTAATACGTGTTTGTATCTCTTTCTCTTTCTTTGTTTACTTTGCGTAAATGGTATAGGTGCCACAAAGACGCTCTGAATAGTAATTGGGAAAACTGTATTTGGGAAAACTCGAATATCTTAATTAAAAATAACGTTTATTTATCAGTATTTTCTGACATGAATAGAAACAAAGCATGTTATCATTTTTTTCCAACTTGTTCTCAAGAACAGAACACCTTCTACACTAATATTTGATCTCTTTTAGTCATTATTCAGAATGATTTTTTTCTATATAAAACATATAAATCAACATTAAAAAATGAAGTGTTGATGCGTAATAAAGAACTATTTCCCCAGTCAGTGAATTCGCTTGATGCTATCCTAAAAATAAAAACTATCATGGAAGAACGCGCGTGGAAGAGGCCTGCTGTGAAGGAGTAATGAGTTGTGTATTTTTGTGATTATTGGTATATAACAGTCCCGTAGTGCAATAATGCCAGTCCGGTAGCTAGGCGGTTATTGGATCTGACCGGGAGGGATGCCGAACCCTCAACGCATTGTGAGAGGATCATTAAAGACCTAGTTCATATCTTCTCCACGATCTTCATTGATATAGTATGCTCCAAACTGACTCAGAATCATTCTGTAAGAGAGATGAGGTGATAAGAAGGTAGGCTACTGTAGTGGGCGAATAAGGTATGGGGATCTTGTGAAACTTACAAGGAGAAGGGGAATGTCATCATATAAATAAAAGTGATAGTGTATCTTGTTAAAGTTATAAAATGTGTCACTTACACGAAAGTCATAATAGGAACGGGTCCAAAATGTGTTGTACTTCCTCAGTAGAAAGGAACACATTTAAAACGCCCAAACTCACCAAGGGATGTCAGTCTTCTTACAAAAGGAAATTAGGCCTGATTTGCACCCTACCCATCACCATCAGCCTGTTAAAAAATACTTTTCAAATGAAAAGGATATTGTGTATATAGAAGCCTATTGAGAAAATATTATGTTCTCTGTAGATATGGTATCATGGTTATCCTAAATTGGAATCCGTTAATACCTAGGTTTGGATCTTCGAGATTGATTTTGTAAATTAACACAATATCTTAACCCCAAAGAGAAGACTGATCATAGTACAGCTGTTTGATACATTTATAGGCAGAAGACCGGGGTGTATATAGTGGACCAGACTGATATAAATCGAGTGTCAGGCACGCAAAAATGCATCAATATAGAACAGACTTCAAATGAATAGAATATACTTTCAATAAGAAAATAGAACTACCGGTCACTACAATGAAGATAGTATCCATATTCCATAGACTTGGGAGAATTTTAATTTCGTAGTTTTGGCAAATGGCTTCTTAGAATAGTTGTGGATGCTATCTTTACCATTACCATGTAATCGATGTGTCGACATGTTTACTTATATATTTGAAAGGGTATGATATTAAATTAAAAGTAGAATTTTAGTTTACGTTGAATTAAATTCAATTTTTGCAATCGAAGTACGCCTCCTTCATTAATTAAGATGTGTATATAATGCCATCGATGGGATGCATGTCATCTTAGCCATTTAAACAAGATTGCATTTCAAGATATCATTATTTATCGTGTTTAATCTGTTCCAAACAAAGACAATTCGCTGATTTCGGCAGCCTTTAAATGGCATGCCTTCTGTCTAAACACGGACACCCCATTGTCATCGAAACATTGGAAGTATCATGTTCACAGCAGATCACAGCACCCCCAGTATCAACCTCCTCACCTTTTAGGTAATTTGTGAATTACTCAAGCTGTTTCTCCTCACACCTACTCGTCTTGAAGGGATTTCAACCCTAAATTATGACTGACAGATGATTTAGCCGGGGGGACCTTCTCTGCAATAAACGGAAGATATGAATTTGTATTCTGAAATGATTGAGAGAAGAGGGGGTCGGCACGTAGAGTGAAATTTGCAGTTTTGTTCCTCTGCTATGATTTTGAATGTTTAATATCGATTGAAAAGAAAACAAGGAGAGTTATCACAGGATATTAATTGCACTTTGATAATGTAAGCCATTCAAGTGGCACCTTTTTACGCAAAAAACCTTGTCCAAATGCACTTAATGTTTAATGATCTTTAAAGGATTATAAATTGTAGGATGCGAAAAAAGTTGTGTATAAGAATAGCCTTTTTAATACTGTAATAACGTGATGCTCGAGTGCACTGTAATGTCTTTAGACTGCTCGCACTCACCTGAAAATACACACCCTCTCCACATCCCACCCCAACATGCACAGCCTATCCACGTCCAACCCCCGCACACGCACAGAATCTCCACATCCCACCATACACACACACACTCACCCACACACACACACACCTCTCCATATCCCAACCCCACACACGCACAGACTCTCCACATCCAAACAATACACACACACGCACACCTCTTCACATCCAACCCCACACACGCACAGACTCTCCACATCCCACCATACACACATACATACGCACACCTCTCCACATCCTACCCCACACACGCACATACTCTCCACATCCCACCATACACACACACGCACACCTATCCACATCCAAACCCACACATGCACACCTCTCCACATCCCACCCCACACATGCACAGACTCTCCACATCCCACCATACACACACGCACACCTCTCTACATCATATCCCCACACACGCACAGCCTCTCCATATCCCACCCCCACACACGCACAACCTCTCTACATCCAAACCCCCCACACGCACATACTCTCCACATCCCACCATACACACATACGCACACACACAACACCTACTGTATGTTTGATTTATGCATATTATTTGCAATACTTCGGTTAACAACATGAAATGAACAAACCTAACTATGTTTGTCTGTTTGTGGATCTCGATGTAAAAACATCAAACAAAATCACAGTTTCTGGCCATAATCTGTATGCACATCTGGAGCTGAAGTTGATGTCTCTTTGAAGTTGTTCATATCAAAGCGCATATACAGGCGGGGTGCGCATATTTTTTTTACACAACTGTTTAGCCACTTCAGTCAAATATACTGTGAAAACGACTAGAGACAGAGTCTAGCATTACCCTTGGCAGTTTTGTTGGATTGCTGGAGCTGTACATGATTTTGTGGGCCTACTCGTTATTGCTTCGGGTCAAATCTATCCTCTCTTCTCTTTCATTAGTATTTCTGTGTTCTCCTTCAATCTATCCTCTTCTCTTTTGTCATGAATTTCTTTTTTTCTCTTCAATCTATCGATCCTCTTTCTCCTTCGTTATGTCAGGGACAATAGGGTGACGGTTATATATTTCTTTGTTTTTCCTTCAATATCTATCCCCTAGTTCTCCTTCGTTTTGTATTTCTTTTGTTCTCCTTTATTCTAACCTCTTCTCTTTTGTTTTATGTATTTCCTTTTTTCTCCTTTAATCTATCCTTTTCTCCTTCGGCATCGTTCTCTATCCCTTTCTCCTTCTTTTCCCTGTTTTTCCTTAGTCTAGATGATGATCCTCTTAGCTCTTCAATTATGTATTTCTATGTTCTTCCTTTGACTTATCTTCTTCTCTTTCCTTCTGTATTTCATTGTTTGTCCTTTTCCATATCCTCTCCACTATCCTTGTTTTCCCCTTTCTATGATCTCTTCCCTAGCTGGATGTACGTCCTTGCACATAGTGCGCTGACGACTTAGACTCTTTCACCAGAGCACTTCTTGGAATTTTTTAGAGAAAATGGCTAAACAGTTGTGTAAAAAAAATATGCGCAGGCGGGGTCACATTTTATTTCCTTGTTATCGTGACCTTTGGCATTCATTTACATGGCCTATATAACAAGAAGTAATGCCCAGAGATACACCACAGCTGGTAAAAATGAAGGCGATGATTTACAGCTAGACGCGTGTTTGAAGACCTTCAAGATGATCATAACTTGCGCGGTAATTGTAACGACTTCCAAACCAGTGGGAATTTATGACACGGGGATGACACCGAGATATCTTAAATTGGTGCCGCTGATGATACCACACGTTCTTGTCACCTGCTTTCCTTGACGCGAACATACACTCATGGGACTAGTCTTGTCATTCGAATTATTGAAGAATGATAGCCATCGATATAGATTAAATTATATTCATTGAAGTCTGTGTTTATATACCGATCAAATACTTCTAACTGTCATCAACTTAAGGCGAAATAGCATCAAAATCCATCCCACTTGCTGTTTGCTGTTCGTTTGTTTTTCAAAAAGGAAAGAACCGTCACACTGAACATACATTTCTCTGTGTTGATAAGGTGTTACAGCTCTAAGGAAAAAAAATTACTGTTATCGAATATAGCTTAACTTTATACTAAATATGTCTTAAGTCTAACACAACTTACGGTAGTAGTAGCCTAGCAGCAGCAGAAATAATAATAGGAGTATTGGTAGTAGTAGAAGTAGTAGTAGTAGTAGTAGTAGTAGTAGTAGTAGAAGTAGTAGAGGTAGTTTTGATAGTAGTACATGTAGTAGTAGTAATTTTTAGTAGCAGCAGCAGCAATAGTAATAATAATAGTGGTAGTAGTATTAGTAGCAGCAGTGATAGTAGTAGTAGTAGTAATAGGAGTAGTAGTAGTAGTAGTAGTAGTAATAGTAGTAGTAGTAGTAGTAGTAGTAGTAATAGAAGTCGTAGTATTAGTTGCAGTACACACTATGAAATAAAGGTACAATTCTGCTACAATAGCAGCACCCTCTGCCAAATACGCGTAGGTGGATGCAAATATGCATCCCTAATTGCACCCTTATTTATTAGTAGCAGTAGTAGAAGTAGTAGTAGTAGAAAAAAGAAAGAAGGGGAAGAGGAAAAATAAGAAGGAGAAGAAGAAGAAGCAGCAGAGAAGGTATCACAATAAGTAATAGCGGTTGAATGCAATGTTACGAGAAAAAGTGGGGTTCTATTGTTGTCTTTCGTTATTTATGGATTTCATACTAAATTTTAGTATATCCTTTGAAACACGGAATCAAAATATTTCATTTTTAATGTTATAAGTGCATGGTGCTCCCACTTTCAGCGTTTCTTTCCTCTGTTGTGAACAGCCGCCATCAAAAGCTTCACATTCCTCTGTAAAAAAATGTTAGAGTAAGATGAAAAAACAAACCTGAACATGATATTGTTTATAACGTTACGACTATTTATTTTGAAAACGACACCGTATCCCTTTTAAAAGTTGGAAGCGGCATTCTATTCGGATCAGTGGTTTTCAATAAACATGAGAAGAGATCGCAAACATATTTCTGAGAGAGGCCATGACAGACTGAAAATAATACTATAAACTGTGAAGTTTTATTGTCATCCCTACAAACGCATCGTGCCCTCCATAAAAAAGACGAAAAATAGAAGAAGAAAAAAAAGAAAAAAAAACGTGACCACGACACGATATTTAGGGGAACTTGGAAAGAAGAATGCCAGAATAGATTTAATTCCTCTTTTCAAGACACTGTGTTTATTGACTGAAGGTTTGAAACCCTTCGCATGATGTTCATTATTCCCTACCGCCCCCTCCCATGGTCGCCAATTCTCCGTATCCCTTTCCCGCACACGGGTCATTCCGTTTCAGGTACGTAAAGGTTTAATTTCACAAATTAAACTCTAATGGATTTCTGAGCATATTTTGCAACCATAAAATCAATGTTCATATTCATAATGTCAAACTTGATCTTTAAAGACCAAGTAACGGTTATTAAATCCACTATTGTGAGTGAAAAATGTTAATTAAGAAATCGTATGGACTTGACGAATCCACAATTTCTGTAAAACTAAAAGGGTGACAAATTCTTCTAAATCTATGACAAGCAACCAAAAAATTGGCAAATTCAATAAAAAACGCCCCTGATTAGTGATTTCAATTTTCCCGCCTCTTGTTTATTGACAACAAGCTAACAAAGGCATTGCCAGGTTATTTTGTTAAAACGTAACCTCAAGTGTAATTTCTTTATTTATGGACCTGGGAACTATCTGTCTGTAGTGTGGGTCAGCTTCACGATCAGATCAAGCATCATACTTTCATAATGTACTTGTAACTAATGAGCAGAGACAGTCCCTGGGTTCATGGCACGCATTTCAAGAATCCAGCATACCAATCCATTGAACTGCTAGCTTTCATTTACACGTGCGTGGCCAGTGATGAAGAACACATGGATTATAGATTGATATCATTAGGATGATCCATCAATCCATTCACTCACATTCTCAAGATTAAGACGTATGATGTCATTCACAATCATCCTGACGATGATATAGTCTTCATGTGTTTTCTCTCTGGGATGTGTTGCTGAGCGTTTGGTTCTCTTGCATAGAAGATTGCCCAGTTGTAATGCAGACCATACCATGCAGGCAGATGGGCTTCTCCAGAAACTTGCCCCTTGGAATATGTGTTTAATATTGGGTTTGCCTACAAAACGATTTGTGTTTGAAATCGAATTATTTTATCGTTAATGTAAATATCACTCTGTGGTGACAGTGTGATACGTGTATCATATCAAACAGATAAAGGAAACCCGTTTAAAAAACATTTAGACAGGGTAATTAGATGGATAATGAACAATTGTTTCTGGTAGAGACACACAATTAGCCTAAAGAGTGCTTAAAAATTGTAAGAAACGTGCATAATGCTAATACACACTGATCCAAACACTATGTTAAATAATGCGATTCTAAATTGCGGGAAAAATCAACCCCACGTTGATATAGGGCACGATATTTAAGATGACATGATAGAATATAGGCCTCCATCTTGATTTTGAGATTACGATCGTATCACTGGTCTGTATCTCTTTCCTTTTTACGCCTTAGCAATTATGGCTAAGACTATTACTGATGTCAACAGATTCAAAACAATAACATAACGCTATCATACACATTATAAACTAACCCATTTCATTATAGGAAAATTTCTATCTAAATCGTTTTCGTAGGTACACCATCGTGTAGCTGACTTCTATTTCATATTTTGAGAGAAACGTAGCTATCCGTAAAACATCAAAGTTTAGGGTATTGATGATAAAGAAAATATTGACAACGAACCGAAATTGCAAGCATTCTTACTGTTTTCAGGATTTGGATAAGTGTCATCTTCATTAACTGCATTTTAGGAAAAAGGCAGAATCTTTTAAAATTAAAATTAGTAATCGATATGACACGAGGATATAATCAGTTAAGGCCTACACGCTATTGATTGACTTTTGTCAAGAGGAGATGACGATAGTAGGTTTTGAAGACTATCAATTTCCCACAATTTCCAAGTGCCTATAATAATAACAAAACATATGATTTCGTCGTTGTCAATATTTTGAATCTCCTGTTATTGTTTGAAGAAGTGGGTGATATATTACGCTGATTGATGTCAATTATTGATCTTGAATTCCAAACATAATGATTATTATACTAACCCAACTACGGAAGTTAATTTAGTACCTGTTTTTATTACTATGATTATGTTTGTATTACAATTTCTCTTTCCTAAGTAAAGCCCCCAAAACACGACATAAAGACAAGAAGGTCAAATAATTTCATGTCATAACTTAGGAATTATTGCAAAGATTAACTTTGACAAAGCCAGACGCCAGGTTTTACTACCCATCGTCCCTACGGTGATATATTATCCAATAAATTTGGGCAGTAATAGATAAAAACCGGAGTTTTTCATTTACTGCTTCCGAAATATCTAGGTCAGACTCAAGATTTTGCTCCATAAGTGCGTTGTTCGTCATAAGGCAGTGCTGGATGATGTTTTGGGTCTGTTTGTCCAGCATATTCTGTCTATACGTTTGTCAGTATGTTTATTGGGGTCCCTCTCCTCTCCCCCCCTAAAAAAAAAGCACCGAGGATCACATACTGCTATATTTTCTGTAGTTCCGTCAAAATTTAGCGGTTTTCCATGTACAAGGTTCTTTTTTTAGTCATTAGGCCTTTAACGTTAGGACAAACCTTCCCATCCATCACTGCAAGACTTACTTCCGTGACATTCATGACAATGATAGTCCCATAAAACTTGCCGTTATTGACGTATCGGTCGCAGTTCAGCGCGGACAAAAAGGATAATTGCCGTCTTGTATACCTCTAGCCTTTTCTGACACAAAGTTACAAGTCATATTTCATGATATGCAATTACAAGCTTCTATCTGAAATTCAAGGAAACTATGTGATTCTTAAAGTTCAAAACCTATATTTGTCATAGCAGAAACCCCTATAAGGGCTTCAAAAAGAAGGTTAAACAATGTATGATAGATTAAAATACAATCATCAACATATTGACGACATAGCCACTCAACAAATTCTTTTACGAGGCCGCCATCCATTTCCAGCCTAACCGCTCACGATGGTGGTCTCCTGCGTTCCAAATTACCTCTCAAATTTATTGAAAATATTTCATATTTCTTATGTTATTGTATGCTTCGTACATGTTTATCGAATTATATAATTGTACATGATTTTTCATTTAATTACTTTTGTAAACATTGTATTCATTGTATTTGTTATTGTTCGAAATTTTGTACTTTGACTTTGAATTTGTATATTTTTGAACGCAGAAATAAAATCAATCAAACAAACAAACAAAACAAATGATAAAGGCTATTTATTCAATGATTTTTTTTTTGTAAAAGGCAAAACACAAATATATCCTTTGATATGTGTACGTTTGCTTTGTTTACCATGATGATTTGAATATATCTGTTCTTTGTGTCAATATTTTTTATTATTTACATGACGCTGTGTATATTCCGACAAGCAATAAGACAACATATAAATCGTAATTCTTATGGAGTCATTTGAAATGAGCAGTGTTGCATGTAATCGAATGGTTTAAGCACAATTCTCTTCAAATACAAAGGTCATGGGTTCGATCCGACGATCCCCGACACGGCACTTATGTCCTGTGGCAGGGCATTAAGCTGCATTTGCCACTCCATACCGATAAATCCAGATTGATATTATTATTATTATATTTGTTGTCAAAGGTTTTGGAAGAATTGGATCTTGACATGCGTGTTTTTTTCTTTCTTTCTTTATTTCAGGGTAATGTTCCGACCAAAATATACGATAGGATACAGAACAGTAGAAACTACAGAAAGACGGTGTTGTCCGGGTTTTAGTGGCCCAAATTGTAATGATGGTAAGTATGGCTATATAGCATAATTGTAATATCTTCTCTGTTTCTAAAGTAAGATTGACAAAAATTACAAATTTGGTATCATGTTTCCAGTATGTTGGATTTTGGGTATTGTTGATATTAATCCTACATGTATTAGGTCATAGCTTGTCTTAGCAATAACTTAGATTAAAGTTTTATGGTACATGCTAAATCATATAATGAATTTTGAAAATGCTTTTTAGAAAGTCGCCTGGCTACGGCATTTTTCCAAATTCAAGCTCAGTGATTTTAAAATATTCCCCCCAGAGGTGACATAGTTCATGTGAATTTCAAACAATCCCATTTTACCGGGGCATGTTTGGAACTAGACCTAGGGTGAAGGAATTATTTCCTCTGGTGTTTTATCAGGAGTTCTTAACGGTTACTATGTTTTAGCGTAATTCAGTAGGAATCCTGTCTTATACTTGGACCATGATCTAGTAGACCACCATGGACTATGAACCTGTGTACCTCCCTTTATAGTCTCAAGAGAAGGAGGTATTTTTTGGCTTCCGCCCGAGTCTGCATTTTTCTTCCGCTTTTTGAAGGATGAATATGATCTTAAAGTCTGCATTGATTTTCAGGAGAAAGATAGATGGAGGAGTCTCGGTGAAATCGCCTCATTAATCAACCTCATACTTGTTATTGTTTATTGCCTTGGGTTGGTGTTCCCTAGTGTCTGCATTGAGTACAAAATAAAACATTTTTCTCCAGTCGAATACATATTATTTTTCCTCTTCTGTAATTTTTGAAGAATTTTGATCTCATCTCTCTTGAGTACCTACTTTCTCTTTCATATCTTGTTGCTTTATGTTTCTCTATTTGAATCTTCTTTTAAATCTGTATTTATTTTAATTTACTCCATAATGTTTATAGTTATCTCAATCGCTCTTTTCTTTGTATATGTATAGCGTACATTATTCATCTCATTCGTCATGTACAATCAAATTCAGTAATATTTATGGGTCTTTTTACAAAGAGCATTAATGTAGGCCACAATACCAATATCATTTTTAGTCTTTTTCTCTATAACATTTATTATCAATCAAAGTAATCAAAGCAAAATTTTAAATGACATTTATTGTGCTTTAAGACATTTGCGAATCGCCTTTATAAAAGGAAATGGCATCCACACGTAATCATTTCTGAGTAGGACCTAGATGTAAATAAAAACAAGCAACAAGATACGATTGAAACAGAAACAGTCTTGACGTACAAGAATAAGATTCATTTGAATAATTCCCTGTTCGAGTGATTAAAATATAACGAGAAGATCTATACTAATTCAGAAGTTGTTCCTTCGTTTGTTAAAGGAATGAAAACAGCAATTCACTTCCTCTAATTCAGAAGGTCCTGTCTCTGCATGGTCATTTAGTAAGAGCATAAAACGCTGCGATATCCAGGCCTTTTTCATATAAACATTAAAGGGATCTGGTAACTTTGTCTCAGATTTTGAAAACATATTCTGGATTTAGCTCATGATGCAATGATAATTATAAACCTTTAGGTCAGTCAGGAACCCCGTGACTTTTACAAGCCGATTGCCTGTCTGATTATCAAGATATTTATGATTGGAATTACAAATTTTGAAAACCGTTCGCCTGACGGTTTTCATAACACTACAGTCTATTGGGGAAAACGAGTATGGTAAAACCGGTCACTTAAAGATTTTTACTTTTTTGAGGCACTTCTTGATCATTTTGAAGCGCAATTTTTTTAGGGCTTCAATATTACATCATCACAGACACTGATAACACGTAGGGCCGTGTATCTCAGATTTAACATTGTTAAACGATCCCTTTAATGATCAACATTCACACTTATCGGTGTGAAATATCTGTAGGTCTACTACATTCAGAGTCTCTCAGTAACACAGGAAACATCTTAAGAGAAATGGCATGGCCCATGTTATTGATGAAGGTCCCCTGTCTTCCTGCAACTAAATAACACATATTAGTTCCATTTTGTGTCACCATCGCGAGGATTCAGTATTTATGTTTTTCTGTCCTGTCTCCTTTCTCCTTTCCCTATCTGCTCTTTTATCTAAAGATTTCATTATCGATATTTCCGTCAACCTGTCACGTCTGCTAGGCGTCCATGAGAAGTAACAGACCATGTTCTGTCCGGACTTTACATCACGCCGTGTATGTGTTTGCCAATGAAAGTCTCATACAGATCTACATTCATAACGGTTAGATATGCATAAGGTTAAAGCTGTTGCCTTGTGATGATTGAAAAATAAAAGTTTATAAATTATAGAATATATATTATTTCATATATATTATTGATATAAGGAGAATCCCACGTCAACTCCAGAATAGGTATCTCCCCCACCCTACTGTCTCTTTCTTTCTCTGTATGCCGAACTCTCTCTCTCTCTATCTCTCATACACACGCGTACACACACGCACGCACACACGCACACATACATACACCCTTTCTCTTTCTTTCTCTCTATCTTTCTCTCTCTCTCTCTCCTCTCCTTTTTCTGTTTCAGTCTTTTGTAAGTCCCTTTTTACACTCCCCTTCCCATCCCTATCCCTCCTTTCAATTCACTTTGAGTCTATCCCGTTTCTCCCTCTCCGTCCCTATTTGTCCTTCCTTCCTTTTTTCCTGTTATATGCAGTTTAACGAGCTTTTGTAGAATTTAATTTAACTTTTTATTAAGGGATCGGGTAACTTTGTCTCAGATTCTGAAACAAAATTCTGTATCTAGCTCATGCTGCAATGATAATTATAAACCTTCCTGATTCCATGACTTTGACAAGCAGATCGCCTGTATGATTATCAAGATATTTATGATTGAAAAATCGAAATTTCATTTTGCGTTTTCCTAACGGTTTTGATAGCTCAGTCTATTGGGGAGAATGAATATGCTAAAACCGGTCACTCAAAGATTTGTTTATACTTTTTTGAGGCACTTCATGATTATTGTGAAGTAGGATTTTTTGTTTAGGGCTTCAATATCACACCATATCACAGACACTGATAACATGTAGCGCCATGCATCTCAGATTTAACACTGTTAAACGATGCCTTTAAAGTCTATTAGAAACTGGTCCTTGCTGCCAAAACTGCTCCTGATCCGATTAATAGCAGACAACTCTAAAAGAATGCAGACAAATCAGAAAGCAGACTGGTGAAAGTTTGAACGAAATCTGGAAGAAAAAAAGTTTGGTTAAGTTTTTATTACTATACATATGGGTACATCAAATTGTCTGAATCGGAAGGAAATGTCACTGTGATGTAGTACCGGACAACTTTCCCATTTGTTCCAACTCACAAAATTACTTAAACGTTTTTTTTTTTTTTTTACAATATGTATGAGTCGGGGTGGGTTTGTTTTAAGAGGACCTGCAGTAATATACTCTCCATAGTAAATGTTGAGTAGTGCCCCAAGGGTGAAGGCACTTGGGAAAAAAACATAAATTAGAAAACTGGATTTATATTAAAGCCCCACTGCACTACTTATGGCTACTTGCGCCCTCTATATAGAAAACAATGCATAAGCGGTGACCTTCGGTCTCCCATGGTCCCCTTTTTCTTATGTTAATTGAGAGCTGATTTGATGAGATAACCACCAGCCAGTGAACAAGCAGGGAAGTCTAATGCCTCCTGGCCAAAATAGTGCAGATAGGCTTTAACTACTTACATTTTTAATCTATTCCAAAGAGATAATGATATATGTATGACTTTGTCACGTTTTTTCTTAATTGAAACAACCTATAATAGTTTTCTATTCCATATATTTCTTTTAGTCTTCTATTTCATAAGGACCGGCACATGGAAGCAATTTCGATTCTTTTTCTTTGAAGGACTGTCGTTCCGATTATATAGTACAACAATAACCTGTATTAATGATGTACGTGACGAAGATAAGTACGAGATTATTTTGAAAGATTACGTTTGCTTCCCTTTAACATAGTACACGTAATACCTGTCATCATGACACAAACTTGCGGTTTATCAAAAAAAGCTGTGCCAAACTTTTATGAAGGACAAATATAATGATATACTCTCCGCATCTCGTAGACCCGGTGCAAAACATGACTGATACTAATGAAGTAACAAGTCTAGGCTTTTGATGAAGGAATATTTTAATTCTTATTTATTTAATTTCCAAGATACAAAACAGAATAAACAAAAAATACTTATTTTGAATGGCACGGATTGGGACAAGTTTTTTTGCATTAAGTTAGCAAGATAAATCCAACACAATAAAAAGAGTATTTCTGATTGGCTGACGTATCTAGATTTGATGCAGATTTGCCTATAAAATGAATAACCGTTTTGCACCCCCCCCCCTCCCCCGGTTACTGCTTCTAGCGACACCCTTGATAAATTATCATTGTGTACAGTAGTATCGGTGTTTTTGTTTAAAAAGATATAACTACTTGGGCAAAGGCAATAATGGATGAATATTGGTTGAGGTCCTCTGTGCATTGGTTTGTTCACACGTTAAATCGTGGATGAAATTATCTTGATGTCTTGGTGCCAATAAAGTCTTTTTATTTACTTGAAATTTGTTATTTGTTCCCACATGGCAGTGCATGTTTAGCTTTCAATGTGTAGTTTAACTTCTAACATTTTCAAATTCCCGATATATGAATAAAAATAGTCATAGACGTGGAGATTTTGAATGTTTCATTCGTAAGTGTCAATTTTCTCAGACGCTGAATGTCTCGAGCTATTTAAGACAAAATATCAAGGGTGAATTGAATTATTCTGTTTCTCATTAAAAGTAATCATTTGTAGGTCTATAAGCTTTCAATTCCATTCCAATGATGTTATCAATCTTTGTTTTCTCCTTTTATTTTGCAGCGTGTATGAATTGTTCGACGTTAAATGAATTACAACAAAAAGTAGACGAATTGGTAAGTTCAAAACGAGCATAGTATACTCATTCATATTATTTTTGTTTCTATTCAACTGTCCATCCTAATGGTTAAAGAAGAAGGCAAAATACTTTGGCCTCATCAAAAGACATCATAGTCTCCTGAAAGAGTTATTAGTAGGGAAAGTCGAAGGCACCAGATCAAGAGGGAAACCAAGAAGTATCTCGGAGGGAAACATTGAGATATGGAGAGGAAAGACACGGTTGCAGAAAACAGAGATTTGTGGAAAATGTTGCAATCAATCTACGAGCTGGGAGAAGATCACTTGATAAATCGACAGATCCTTCCCAACTAGCCTTCTCCTCCCTCCCCCTCACATACTATCTCTCTTCCTCTCTCGAAGTTTTCGGGGGTAAAAAAATAGGGTTTGGACTAAATTTACAATAAGCCATAGAAAAGACATTAATATACCGGTATATACATTTTAGTGCATAGGTGTTTATCGACATTATTTGTGTTTTATCTGGTTCATTTTATTCAATATGATTGCACCGTCACATATCCTATAAAATAAACAACCCGTTAACATACACCAAGATGTATATATTTCCACATTAGAAGACTAACAATGTGTACGTGAAGGTTATTATGTAAACATAAGTAAACATTTCTGGAAACTGTTTAACTGTTATACGCTAGTGATATATATTTTCTATGATGTAAAGGTGTTTAAAACATACATTGTACGGAATAAATTATGATAGGGTTATTTAAAAGTATGACTTGATTCATATAAGAGCGGTTGTGCTGACGTCCTGAATTTATTTGTTTCTCTTTATGTCAATGTATGTATACCTCAGCTTTATCCCCCAAGTCATATTGCTATGTTGTCATACTGAATGAGATTTATATCTAAATTTAAATGCCTAAATACGTGTTCAGTCATCTCATTTGGCTTTCATGATAGTTTTGACATATTTACAGAAACAAGTATATTATGACATGTACATGTAATTGCACTTTTCATTCTAAGGCTGTTATGTGGATTTGTTATACTCTCTCTCTCTCTCTCTCTCTCTCTCTCACACTCACTCACTCACTTCTTCTCCTGGCCACCTTTAGCTCAGCCGTGCACGAGGCACCTCCATAAGACCTGTGAACAATGACGTTAACCTGGTGAACCCGGGGTATAATAGTGCTGGTGATCGCGGAACGACCACACTAAGAGGGCCTCAAGGCCCACGGGGGCCCGATGGACCCACTGGTTCAGTAGGGACTCCTGGAGTTGTGGGTGCCAGTGGACCACCGGGACCAGTAGGACCAAAGGGAGATACTGGTTCTAGAGGGCCTGCTGGACCTTCAGGACCTGCCGGGCCACAGGGACCACCGGGAATTCAAGGTCTTCCTGGGAAGTCCGCACCAGGTAGGCCAATCCATTATACTCGTATCATTATAATAGGGATATCAGTTCTCATCTTGATAAATGATTAGATAATGATGGTAAACTTGTATGTCTAAAGACGTATAGAACCGGTAAACTTCATAAACTACTCCCTGTTAAATTATTTCAAAGAAAATAACATTGATGTTGTGTGTATTTTTTTTTTTTTTTTTTTTTTTTTGGGGGGGGGGGGGGAGGGGGCACCGCGTCCATCAGATATGAATGAAGCATCATACCTCTGTTTGTTATCATTTAAGTGTGCTTTAACAAGATAACCTATTCCTACCTCATTGAGTGTACTTATTACTTGTTTTCTCATGTCAGGAATCGTTGGTCCACCGGGTCCACCTGGTTCCCCTGGTTCGGTTGAAGCACTAGGAATGGTCGTTACGGTAAGTCAACCACAATACTCATGTAGTAGTAGTTAGATCATTAGAACATAAGAACATACGATCGCAAAGACTTTCGAAAAACATCGTGATCGAGGCAATTTCAAAAGCCTTGTCTATCTCTTATTCAAATGTGCGAACATTCAAATTACGTATTATGTAATCCGCACATTATTGATATGGAATATAGACTATAACACAAGGTATTTGAGTTGTTGATTGCTTGCGTTCATGTTCTAATGCTGTGCATGTATACAAATTACAGGATTCTTTGTTTGATTTTAGAGCTTTTTGAATTTTGTGATGTGTTGCGAGTAAAATAAGCAACGATTTAATAAAGGTATGAAAAGGATTTTCTTCGAAGTTAGCATGGCGCAGTAATTTTGTCTATAAACAGAGTGAGACCATGTAAAGGGGCTCGTTAATCTTGGTGAAAAGGCGCTTTACTCGTAGTATATCGTATACGTACGACCAATCAAAGCACATCGCTAATCACATTAAATATTATATTGCATTAAGTGCCACAACTGTTTTGGGTTTTTCATTTTCATTTTATCTTCAAATCATACTCGGAAGAATGCGAAAATTTCGTTTCAGCAAAGTTTTTTTTTTTTTTTTTTAATAATGTGTGACACTTTATTATGGTAACCCGTCCGAATATATCCCAAAATTACTGTCATCCGTAATAATTGACAACTTTTAGAGACCAACATTAATGCAGTTTATAATATTTGTTTGGGTATTTTTCTGTTCGTTTGTTTGTAAAATGTTTTGCCAGCTCGTAGTGTCCTATGGTTTATCTCGCCTGTGGTACCAGGCTGTCGGAATAAACCTATTTCTGTCACAACTTATTTACACCGATTGAGATCATGTGATCACACTTGTTTCCGTTCTGTGGATAGGAATGATACCAAATAACACAAACCATTGTGTTCGTATTATACTTAGTATACTTGTTGCAACAGTATTGAAGAACGACCTTGTCAAATGCCATACATCAGAATATTGAGATGAAATATCAATGGGGAATTAACGGGGATTCGGATGCATAAAGGAAAATTCCCACAGGGGGTCTGTCCCCCCCCCCCCCCCCCGCATATTAAGTTATGTAGCCGCCCTACGTCTCTCTTCCCGCAGATTGCTGTACTCAGGTTATTTTCACCCCGTTTTAGCGCCCTTTATACCTTGGGGATCCTGCATCCCTTTCACTTAGTAAAGCCATATTTCTCATATTCGATGGGGGAGGGACTAAGGGGAGGGGGTGGGGGGATAGCCCAAGTGTATGTTTCGACCTGCAGAGGAATGATGCGTAATGTTAATGTCACTCTTTCATAATCCACACCCCTCAATACTTATACATTTCCTATTCTGTACCCACAAATATTTTGAGCAAAATTATGAATAGCAGAAATCTCATTAAGTTGAGGCACTGTGTCGGCCGCCAGCTTTTTTTCCATGTATTGTAACTTAAATGTGATTAGGATAATTACGTGCGAATGATAGTAGCATAAACCTGTTAATCTCAATATGTTATGTCAGACAGACATTAATCAGTTGGAAGGGGGGAGGGGGTTAGAAATCCTCTTATCGCACCCCTCCATCTTCCTGTTTTACATTCTACACTCCTGTCTAGGAATTAGATAGGAATTCCATTGAATCCTGTTTAACGTCACCTGATCTTATGCGTTAAAATCTGCGGGTTTCTAGCGATTTTCTCTTCCCTCAAAGTCAAGTTTATCTCAAAGATCCTATGAGATAGTTTGAGCTTCTGACGTTTGATCATTATGAAAGCCCCATCCACTACTCATAGCTTAAAGGAAATCCTGAGAGCAAAACTGTCACATGATGTAACGGTATCGACGCTCATACCTTATGAATCATATCGCTCTTTTATTATCCAGATTCTGATCTCAAGAAAATGTTTAAAGGTATAGCACTCAACTAGTAAGATTGTGTTAACATAATACAGCCAAAACCATGATGATGATAGCGCAAACGCAGACATTTTAAACATCATATTTCTGTATAGAAACATCTAATTTATTTGCAACACAAAATTTCCTTTGCAGTTTTCAATGTCAAATATTATAATGTTTTCGATAAATTACTTCTTCGGCTCATCTTACGATTAAAATGCTATCGTCTCTGTCAAGCGAGAAATGTTTTTTTGTTAACACATTTTGCATTAAGGTTATACATAAAATAAAGATCCAATAGTTTCATAGTTTGTTCCTTATAATGATGATGTAGAGTGACGATGTACAGAGAGCAGGTTGTTACACTGATCTGTCTTGCTTGAAGCGTGAAGTTCACTCTCAAGGGGCATGCTCCCATTTTAGTTTGGACGTAATGGGCGCCACATGGCATATGAATAGAGCAGGAGTCAAAAGGTCCCTTGTAAAAAGCCGTTTTAGCCACGCTTGCTGTCAAGACGAAATACACCGACTTTCTATCTATCAAGAGTGATTGATAAATACACAGCGATGTTAAGAAGCATGTCTGTTGGCAGTGGCTAGGGATGGGGTTAAGGAAGATAGATTGGTATGTGGGTAGTGTGTGCTCTGACTATACTCCATCTCATAAGCTCCCTCTTTGCTACATTTCTGTCTACAAAAATCCTCCTTCCTAATTTTGATTAAAGCTAATTTTGAGCTCTGATGTGGGAATCGTATGTCGAGAGAACATGGTTATAATTCATTCTGGAATGTTCATCCTGCTGTAGATTGATTGTTTGAACCATTAAAATAAAAAATAAAATCACAAAAACATGCTGGAAATCATCTGCAATAAAAACCACAACTCTCATTTGCATGTAGTGATATGGTGTCGGACCTATTTACCTCGGTTTCCTTATATCTCTCTATATATGCTCATTGCTCAGCCCATATACATGGCACATTTATTTGCAATCTCGAACATTCAGTGTGAGTTTTGTAGGATTCTGTGAGAATTTATTTTCAATCATTACCAGAACTCAATCTTATCTTTAAACCTACGTACATTCTGTGTTACACCCTATAACCCCCACACTCCTATGTTCATCAATAACGCATTGATTGTTTTGTAATTAAATGATACCACAAATTAATGTGTAATATGAAAAATACTGATCTGAAACTGAAACTTTGATTTCTTCTCAGTCGAAGTATTTAATGAGGCTGAGGTTTCACTTCGTGTACACAGAAGGTCATCATTGTATAGATTATTATCTATTAGGCCTATATTGTAATCTCACTTTCCTCCTGCTTCTCTTTCTCCTGCTTCTCTTTCTCTTTTCTTCTTCTTATTTATCCATTTCTGTGTGTATTTACTGAGAAGGTAAGCAAGCCGTACATGTACGATCTCAGGAAATTATACTTTGTATGTGTATGAGCGATCGGAATCCATAAAATTTAATTTCCCGGTCAGTTAACGGTCATCCAGGGATAACAAAATGTAACTCCAACTTAAAGTCGATCTTAGTCTTTGTGAAACACTTTCCAGAATGGCATGCATGTAATCTGAATCAGGCCTTATATCTAAGGTTCAAATATTCCCATATCGAACATCACCCTAACTAATTCGAAATTTATGTCTGGATGTTGACCTGTCGTTCATACAGACCTTGATAGAAATATGTTTCACTTCATCAAAACAAGTTTTCAAGTGGACCAGAAGTTATCAAAAATTCCACGCTATTTTGACCTAATCGGATTTAGCGTGTGCAATTCCCCATGGTTTGCCAATTAAAATGGCCTTAGTGAACATGAGTTTTCATGTTTTCAATTAGGACACATTTCTTACCAATTTGAGCTACTTATATATCAAAGTCGGACTGGTCTCTATTTTAGTACGTCCTGTAATAGATTTGAAAGATTGCCCTCTAGAGCACACATGGTGCAGAGTAGACAGTTTTACGACTCTTTCTTCTCCGTTGACTCTCCAACCCTTGTTTTACCACATTTTCTGCCCAATATACATGTATGTCATACAAACGTAGTCACATTTTATTCTCAATGAATAGAACCATTTTTAACCCGATAGGAAACCTTTTTATTCTGATATTATGCAGTGTTATTGCGTGATGACTGATGTCTTGTTGCGCCGCGTTTCCGAGGGGAAGTTATTAAAGTACCCCGTTTTGCAGAACAATCATAACTGTAACTCGTTATAGGGCCTTGTCTAACCAAGGAGGTATGAGACGAGCCTCGCACCTCTTGCTCTGACTTATAAAGACCTATATAATTCCGACAGTTCTTGTTACATTTTTCTCTGTAATATTAGTTGTATTTTCAATAAGCTCGCTGATGACGTTAATGAATCCTTTTCTAAGTTTCAAATGAGTAATTTCTAATAAACAAGCTGCAGCACAAAGATCTTTGTGAGCGAGGTGATAATTATAGCCCTTCCAGGAGTTGGGTTACTAGCACTTAACAATTTCTACTGTGGGGCTCGTTACTTTAATGACTTTTCATTTTTATCATTATCATTTTAATTGGGTAGGAATTAAAAAGATCGATGTTATCTTGAGTGTCATTATAATCTTATTTCCATGAACAACTTACCGAGTCAGATAGATCTTTTGCTTCATCGAGTATCCAGGTGTCAACCATTATAACTTCTCCTGTAAATCTAGTAATAGTTTTGGTATTATCGTATTTGCATTTTAAATGATTTTGAGCTTTCTATAGATCCTGTGAGTGTTTCACAAAGACTAAGAGCGACTTTAAGTGGGACTTAAATATTGCAGGCCATTCATGCCATTGCTCTCACCATGTACTGGCATTGGTCTCTCAAAAGACATACAACTATCATGGTCACAAATCTACAGAATTTACATTTGTTGATGATATATTATTGAAGGAAAAAAATATTATCTAAAGATCATAATAGTGAGAACAACCAGTGGCATTGATGGCCTGCCATAGTTAAGTCCAACTTAAAGTCGATATTAGTCTTTGTGAAACACCTTCCTGATTATGTTTGTTATCTCTGCATGTTAACAGGCTGCAGAGTTAAAGGGACTCCTTCTTGAGATGGCTAAACTCAAGGATCGTGTGGACATGCTCGATGAATTCATCAAGTTTGGACAGGGTGAGATTTATCTTTGATTTTTTTTTCTTGCAAATATGCTTCGATAGTTGGCTGTTAAATCACAAGACAGAAAGAGTTTCCTTCAATCCTATGCCTACTGTGGATGATCATTATCATTATATATTTGATATATATTCAAAATTCGGATGATGTGAGACAATCCCACAAGTCATGAACACCGGGATTAATGAAGAACAACATAATTAGGCAAATGCCAGAGCTCATTGACTGGCTACGACATTGTTTACCGGCCAAACGAAGACCCAAAATCATGAAAGGTCCTATGATCTGCGATTTGACTGTTTATATGAATTAAAAAATATATCACACCCTCTTCTATCCCCCTCCTTTCCGTTATTGAAAGCTTGTTATAGGCAGAGTAGACAGGCGTATTCGATGCAAATCATAAATCAACGAACGCATTGTTAATCTATCATATTTCTACTTTCTCTATGTGACACTATGCAGGTGGAGCCGAATCAATGAGCGATCAGTTCTTCCCGATGTCAGTCGGTAGTAGTGTAGACATCGAAACACCAAGAACACCCGGTTACTCCATACCCAACCAAGGTACAAACGGGTTCCCGGGTACCGTGGACGTCGGACCACCGCAGGGTAATACTCTGATAGGAGAAGAAGTAGCATCGGGTGCTGGACCAACCGACTCGGCGGCTCTACTCCAAACCGAATCCGATCCCATCCCGTCGGTCTTACTCCGCGGGGATGGTCTTCTCCCTCCTGACGTCATCACCAGGGGGGATACCCCTCTCAATGTGCCCTTTGACACGGATGTAGAAGCTGCTTTGCATGAAGCACCACAGACACAAATCGAATCATCCTCCATTCACGTCACATCGACAAAACAGAAAAGTAGCAGCAGCAGCTTAGTCTAATGAACATCTGTACTTTCATCAATAAACTTTTATAAACAAAATGGAGGAAGTTTCTGAACTATGGCCATCAATAATATTGTTCTTCTTATTTTTTTAAAATTATTATTGTTTAAATGTTTTTCATATTTGGTTTTGACTCGTTTTGGGATTAACAACATGTCTGGTCGTGATAATTACCTCAAACATTGTTACAACACACCCGGTCGTATTTTCCCAATGGTACATGGACCTCGGTTCGACGATGAATTTCACCATGCGGTCATTACAAAATTGTTGTAAAGCAACAATTCATTTACGATCTTACATCTTATACACATAGATCTTTTAATGGACAACGACTTGCCCCTCCCACCCCTCCCTGTAAAATTTAGGTTTTGCTTTTGTTGCCTAGTATACAGCCTTCCATTTTTACTTTCTTTACAAACTGGTGCTATTAAATTTCTGTCTATTATGACATTGTTGTTTAATATCAGTAACTTTGATTCACGTTGATGTAAATTTTGATCTATGGAGTCCTTGTAACTCATTTTTAAATTATGCTATGAGGTTTCTATAGTTGTAATGTTGATATTGAATATTAATTCGTTTGTATCGATTATATTATTACTTTTTGTTCTAGTGGACTTGTTTAATCATATTTGCTGCATTATTTGCTCTTGAATAATGTCAAAATATTCACTTGTGTTGCTCTTATAAACGTTAAGTTTGATCAAAAGCAATTATTATGTAGTTAAAGTTCATCGGAAAATGAGAAGAGCCATAGTTGTGTTGATATAGTGAAGTACCGGTTTTAATAGTCTATCATTTTGGGGTGCTGTTGTTGATATTTTAGTGAAAGGTGTTAGTAGGGTGAATGAGGATTGGAAAGAAAGATACTAGGATATACAGACGTACTTTTGTTTATTGTAAATACACTGACGTAAGTAATTTTTAGAACAAACTATGTATAGTATAGATTGGTTTGATTTAATAGATGATAGGTCGAATGTCTTTTATTTTTTATTTTAATCAATGTGATGTAAATTTGTAAATGGTTCTTATAACTATCGATATTACCCTCATGTTTCTTATTTATTTCGATCATTCACCTGCAGGTACACGTGTATGGGAGGTGTTCTCCTCATTCCAACACAAATCGCGACATTAAATTCAGAATAGGCTTGTAATAAAACTAGGCCAACGGAAATGGACGGACAGATAAATAATCATTTATCATGTGAAACTCTTCATGTTACGTCGTAATTATTTTCTCGATTTTGTAATCCTGTAAACTCTACTCGTTTACAAATGTATTCAGAAATAGAGCCTTGAAATACTTCATTCACATGATAATGTCTTTGAATACCGATTGTTTCGAGGCCTGCAACCGAGGGAATAAAACTACATTATGTCAAAGGGAGAAATGCATTGAGATGTACTAGAAAGAAGTGATTGATTTAGTCTAATTTGGTTTCAGCTCAAAATCTGATGAGATAGTTTATTGTCCGTGGCGACCTATATTTGAGATGATTCGAGTTGCCTTTATAATGTTGCAACCTGACGTGCCTTTTGTGATGGTGTATTTGAATTAATAAATGTCAAGCCTAGGTTTGGACTTATTGGTATAATTTGTAGAACGTGTCGTCGTTACCTGGACTCAAGAGTACGTGGCACCAAACACTCGTAAACAATTATTAAAGCAGGGAGTACATCACATTATAACACATTGTGCACATATAAATGTATAGGAGAAAAGAGTGATAAAAATAGTCGTGAAAACAAAACATAGTGGAGGGGGTGATGGTAGTGACGATGACTTTGGTAGCGATAATAATGGTGATAGTACAAATGTATTAGTGGTGGTGATGATAATGGTGATTGTAGTGGTGGTGATGATGGTGATTGTAGTGGTGGTATTGGTGGTGGTGATGATAATGACGATTGTAGTGGTTGTGATGATGATGGTGGTATTCCTGTGACTGGGGTAGTAGTGATGTTTTCGGTGGTGGTGGTGGCGGCGGCGGTGGTGGAGGAGATGGTGGTGGTGGTGGTGGAGGAGGAGGTGGTGGTGGTGGTGGTGGAGGAGGTGGTGGTGGTTGTGGTGTAGGTGGTGGTGGTGGAGGAGGTGGTGGTGGTTGTGGTGTAGGTGGTGGTGGTGGAGGAGGTGGTGGTGGTTGTGGTGTAGGTGGTGGTGGTGGTGGTGACCACATTGATAGTACTCAATGTATTACCCGGTAATTATATTTTCTACGCCATCTATGTTCATAGTGATGGAAGATAATGATGTGCATTACAAAATATATAATCGATCCTGAAACTGGAAAAATACCAAATATTATCGGCTTATACTTCAGCAGTACTTCAGCAGTGAAAGACAGTGTCTTATTAAAAACGAATGGAACTTGTGACACCTCAGGGAAGTTTAAATACATTAAGAACGTTAACCCTATGGGATTCCAGTGATCCACAAAATTGTTTTCACATCTGGATTCACTCTTAAATATAAACTGCTACCTGTTAAAGCTCTAATGATATAGATAATCAAGTAACTGTCTAACCACAAGTCCGTTGAATTAACAGTTGGCGAAAACAAAAATATACCCGAGTCCAGTACCGCTGTCTCAATGAGGGAGGAGATACAATAGTCTTGTTAATCATAAAATTGAATCTGAAAAGATCTAGTAAAGAGTTTTTATCAGGCTACAATATCTTGAATGTTACAGAGGATTGACTTATATTCAATTTTCATTACACTCCATAAATTCATTTGAAATAATTTAATATTATTTGAATTATGTTTTTCTCCAGTGATTCCATCGTTAAACGTAAAATTCGCAGTTTTTTGCTTAATATATTCTGTGAGCTTTTCATATTTGCAACTCATGGTGTCACTGTGTCCCGGCACTGTGTTCGAGTAGGTATTGACTGAGCGTAAACTATTTCTTCATAATTGTCTACAAATCTTACTTCCCTTTAAACTCCTTGAGGAAGCCGAGTAAGAAAGGCCCCATGACATTAATTATGAAATTATAAATGGCCTAGTACAGTCAGCAGAAAAAAACTAAGTGGGTTTGTATTTTGCACCCCAGGGTGAAACGTTGGATTACACCCTTCCTAGGCAACGTCCGATTCGTAATTGTGAAATATTGCCCCCCCCCCCACCCCCGTTTACCATTAACACTTTATAATTGACTAAGACTTGTGGTAACACGAGTCGGTTTAATCCTTTTACATATGATTAGGTTTTTAATCATTGTTGCAAATGACAGTCTATACGGAGCTTCCTTGTGTGCCAAGGGGGAGGGGGAGGGGGAGGGGGTGGTGGACCTTTATAGTGGTACATTATTATCCCCTCGTCAATATGTACGAGTATTGAGGCCTTGAACTTACAATGTTAAAATAAATTTGCGCTCTGAGGTGAGACGAGTGAATATTTTTGTCCCCGACTGCTCCTTTTCTTCTTCTTTTTTGTGGAACAAAAAAAAAATAAAATAGCACAGCTGTAAAATCAGATGCCACCTTTATCGTTCAAGTACTCAAGACTTTTGAACATTTCCTTCAATGCCAAAAGTGATGTCTCTATCGCTTGTTAACAGACCAAGACAGAATCGTATAACAGAACAGGGTATCATCGGTTCCTTTATAAAGCACTTTACTCGGGACCACAGCAAAGCGTTTGAATGCTGCCGAAAGGTAGTTCTTTAGTTCAATCCTCCAACAAGGGGGAGAACAAATTGAGACAGCCTGGAAATGATTTTGGCTGTAAGCGGACAGATAGATCTAATTTGTAGTTAGAGAGTTGTGGGAGACGACTTACTTACAGTAACATTACAGGTTTGAATGTATTACAGATCGTAGGTCATGATGAAAGATGGTGTGTGTAAGGTGACCTAGGAGGAGAGTAGAACAGGGACCGCCTTGTTGAGACATGCAAGAAAAGTACACAGGGTGTTCACGTGATTGTTGGTTGGAAGAAATCTACGTCCGGGCCGGGAGGAAATATTGTGGTGTTGTATTATATGGTCATCATCGTCGTCATCGTCACTGCAGTCTTCGTGGCTATCGAAATCTTAGTTCTCAACCCTTATCATCTTTAGCATCATCCATGTGTCATCAGCGTCATCTTATTTCTATCATCATCATCATCATCATCATCATCAACATCATCATCACCAGCATCATTGTAATCATTATAATCGAGAATAAAGCAGAGATTTTTTAAAGAAAGTGTTTCGGGTTTTTCCCCATGATAAATGCTTATTTCGGTATCTGATTACAAAACTTAATCTGTGAATAAATCTTTCATTTCCATGCAAGAAATATCTGGATATTCTTGAAATACACTTAACATCGTAAAAACTTGTCGAGAGTTAACGCAAATCAAAGGACTGTACATTTCGAGGAAGACTAGTTTCCAACCGACAACCATTCATAAGATCATTTACTTTACCCCTCAGGGAGAGAACTAGTACAAGAGCTAGGCGGTGAATGCAAATGATTGCTAACTTCACTGATTAAAAGAAGTATCATGAGGCGATTTATTGCAAGAAAGTTGATAAAAGAAACCAGGCATTTACCCCCAAGGCTCCTATATTTAATATGAAGCTCCAACAAATAGTACATAGGCCAGTGAAGTGCATTGCAACACACGACTTGCATAAAATATTAATTACTTGACAAAGATGAAAAAAAGTCAACACATGCAAGAAGGACTACATGCACACTAAAACACACATAATTCGACTGAAAAGTCAGATTGTGATATAAAGAGAGAGGAAGGATGGAAAGGAGGACTACACAAAATAGGGTTCAGAGAAACAAATTATTCTTTCATTTTACGAAACCGCAGAAAAGAACATTTCAACTCAATATTCTGTAATCTAGGTCCCTTTTTTATTGCATTGTTTTTCAACAAAGATATATATAGACAAAGCGTTTATCAATCATATATCAATAATATGAAAAAAAATGAAAAGAACAAAAAAGTGAATCGAAAACGATAATCATACAATTCGTACTTCTTGTATCCAATACATTACGCTTATTTATATGTACATCTCTTCATATAAATATTCTCCACTAATCTTTCTTTACAAAATCTTATAGGCTATATCATAATCAACCAGAAATCATGATTAATATCATGACTATGAATGGGTGCTATAGCACACAACACTAAGGAGCAACAAAGACAATCTACATTTAATCACCTACATGTAAAACAAACTCATATAAATATGAGTATTCATATAACTTTGTAAGGAATGTACTTTGTTCCCAAGTTGAGGAAGAACACAAAACATTAAAAGACAACAAGGTGATCATAACATTTCATGAATATCTGATTACTTCAAAAGATTTCTATCAGCTAATTATTCTCTTTCTAGGTATCCATCACAGAATACCAGTATAACTCCTTGCATTGAAGAAAAAAAATCATAATGGGGCCACCTATATGAAACGAAAATGACACAAAGCGAATCAGTATGATGTCTTCACCATTATTGATTCCCTACATTTTCATAATTAACATCTACAATAGGGACAAAAACACTTGCAAATTACACTTTCTTCAAATCAAATATCTTATCCATTTTATGATTACTAATCAGTCTTTTTTAAGAGCAGGCAATCAACATTAATTTGTTCCATTCATTCAAAACAAAACGAAAAAATGATATACAAATTTTGAAATATCTATTACTCAAAGTTACATTGAAATTGGTACATAAAGTATCATAGGACATGTAGTTTACAAGTTACTTTAGGCATATTACTCTTGAAAAATTCAGAGCCTAATTAAATATATCCCTGTTTTTCTACGAGTACATGTTGCATGTAACTTATCACACAGTGGACATACTGAAAAAGGGTTATATTTTATATTCTTTATCTTCTATACCAGACATAAAGAAATAATATCAGTGCAAAATGTAGACATGTAATTAATGTGTACATGAGTACATTTCATCCATGGGCACCTAAATGGCAAGAGTCCGAGGTAAGTGCAAAAAACAGTTTGATCCTGCTTCTCTTTTGGATATAGACAAATCCCATGAAACTTGTTTATGTAAAAATCCAAAGTGTATACACCAAGGGAATCAACTTTTGTATCTATTCCATATCATATTTTACATTTCAGTTGCCCGTCATTCCATAAACACTGTAAAGAACAAATCATCTCTTTGGAGACACAAGGCATTAACTGTAAGTTAAAGTTACATGAAAAATGCCACTGTGGCTCCAAACAGACAAAAGATGTGCAGCATCTCAGAGTTGTATTTGACTAATTTACATTAAATCAAACTAACCTGGAAAATGGCTGAAAGGGCTACCAAAACAGTTATTGAACCCCTTTGAAAGTAATTCTTTAAACACATATATCTGTAAACAAATTAAGTAAAGGAAGCATAACATTTTATGTAATGCATGTACATTAATTGTATGATTCTCTGAATTTATGCACAAAGCTACAATTTGCAAAATGAACTAGAGCAAAAAAAGCAAGCAGTGTTGAATGGATAATCAGAAAACTGTAACAACTGTCTCTCAAATTAGCCCAAGGTTTAGCCTTAAAAAGCAATTAGGATTTGTGTCTTTGCTATTATAAACATGGAGACACAATGCTCTCAACAAACATACAGACAAGGGAAGAATAGAATCAATTATTGGTAATTACACAGGAGTCTCCAAAGATGAACATCAATTACTGCAACTGGCACCATTTCCAGTATTGACTTTGTATGTTAACCCGGGTTCTACTATCAATCTCAAAGGCAATCTAAATCGTGTGTAGACAATAACATCCTATACCCCAAAGGCAGAACCTTCAAATTCTAAACACACTGACAGAAAAATACTGATACTTTTTTTCTTTTTTTCAAACAGAAGAAAATAAAGAGTAAATATTGTTCTATCAATTCCCATGAAATACTCTTAGAATACATCAATAGCCTGGCAGGCACTTTTAAATCAAACTATCTGGGGACAAAAAGATTGTTCTTCTCAACTAGAACAATTTGACCAAAAATATTTTCCATGACATGTGCTCCAAAAAAAAAATCTCACCAGGCCTTTTCAAAGAAATTGAATACAATAAAAACACATATTGTTTTTCCTTCACTTTCATACAAAGCGTTTGAAAATACTCTTCTCAACGGATTTCATTAAAGCTTGCATTTTGTCAAACAAATCAGAAGGCAGAAAGTAGTAGTATTTGAAAGAATGACAATGCTGTGTAGATTTAGCCATAAGAAATGCATGGTTTTGTCAACACATTTACATTGTTCATGTAAATTTATTGAACTTCATTTCAAGAATAGTTCTTTCTGTTCAACACAGGTTGGACTTTTTTTTCAAAACTAAGGCAAGGTGTAGAACTGCTCATGCAGATGCATTTGGAAATTATGATACTAAGTTACATAACAATGTGCTGAACAAATATTGTTTTTCCTCTTTCCGATGGTTAGGGGAAAGAGGTGATAGTGAAAATGATGACAATTAAAAAACAGTATCATTCTAAACCAGCTTATTTCATGTTACAAACATTGAAGGCCCCAAAGCATGTATTATCTGTTGCGAGCCAGAAGGGCATTAACTCATACACTTAACACCATACCATCCTTAGAGACATTTGTATTAAGCGCTATATACAAATTAAATATTATTATTATTATTATTATCCTTTTGGCTCTTAATAAACATTCCTATCTAGACTCTTTAATAACAATCATAAACCTTAAAAAAGATGGTTTTATTATTATCAATTTGGGGAACTTTTTTGGTTTGTTTATTTCAAGTTGATCGAGCTGGTGCTGTGGAATTAAGCTTGCTCTATAAATGTCACTTCAAATAAATCATACAAGAGACCTGTCCACTATCATGCAAATTAGTTTGAGAGAACAAGAAATCTGTTGAGTTTAGGTAATGATTGTGGACGGTGGTCACCTTCAATTCAAGTTTTATAGTACATCCCTTGACAGGCTTGACAGGAAGCTATGGTCAGTACAACTGTCCATGGTCATCAATCATGATCAATGGTCATTGTGTCCATCTTCTTGTCATAACAAGTGAGTAAATATTGAAGATTAGCAGCACTTGTTTGCAACAATAACCTTCAGCTTGGGTAACTGGTTAATCATCTTATATTTTGCACTAAAAACTAAAAACTTAATACAAAGACTGTTAACAAAATTATTTAAAAAATCAGTCTTCATGGGCAAGTGGTATGTATGCACGAGTTACTCAAGTACACTTTTCAATGAGAAACACAGTTTACATGAAACAAAAAGTGGGTCTAAATGTGGTCCATCAATTACACTGATACAGGTTGATGCAAAAGAAGCTCATTAGTTGTATGTTGAAATTCTTTTAATTTAATCCAATAATATGCTTGTAGATGGGCAACTAGGTGAACAGCTATCAGTGGGATTTGTATATTAAGGAACATTGCCTCACCAATAAACACTTATTCATCGACTCTGCATTGAACTATGGACCTAACCTTACAAGACCACTAGTGGCTCAACCACTGAGCCATGACCCCTCGACCCCTCCATGACCTCTGGTAATGCTGTGTAGATGACCCACATTGTTGTTACATAATACCCGATTAGGTACTAGACATGAGAGGATGTCAGGACATTTGAGATCTAGATTCGCTAGTCATAACATGTACCTTATTTAGAATAAAACAGACTGAAATAGGACATCATTGAAGTGATCGAGATAAGGAGGAGATTGAGAAGCCTTGTATGGAGAATGGTAGGATGGACTGCAAGGTTAAGGGAAGGATCGGCTTAGGATAACCAACAGTGCTATCTTTAAAGACAAAGTCCAAGTCAGTGATTTTTAAATATTTTCTGATGTTCTTTAATATCATAATCTAAATCTAATCTTAAAATGTCTTACCTCAGGAAGTTGTCTATGTTTTAAATGCATTTCGAAAATACACTTCCATTTTCTATGAAGTTAAAAGTTGCTGATTACACATGATTAAACACATCTTGATGATGGGTGGCAGGAGGTTAAATAGTTACCTTTGAAATAATTGAAATAGTTCTTCAAAAATGATAAAAATTTTAACAGCACTACCATAAAAACTTGCTTTCCTAATGTGCAATTTAATGGGGTGTTTGAAATCTTGCGAGCTCTAGTACTCTACTAATAACCTTCTATTCTTGTCCTTAGAATGTCAGATTGTTCATTCTAAATTTGAAAAGGTAATTCCAATGCCTGACTGACCCTAGCTTTAAGTTGTACTGTGAGATTAGATTAGTGGTTTGGAGAAACAATGTAACCTCGCTTTCTGGCAGAAATCATGATTAGATAATCTCTACAGGTCAATCTTTTAAAACAAAACTCAAAGACCTGTCTGGGGCCTTGTTCACACAACAACTTATATCAAGAAAATTTAATTCCTGAAAAGTCGAAGTTCTCACAAAATAAGTCTAAAATCATGATTAAATAATCTTTTTCGAGTCAGTCATTACATATCTTTAATACCTCTCTGGAGCTTTTTTCATAAAATTGCTAATTTAAAAAAAAAAAAAAAAAAAAATCCAAGTTTTTGATGAACCAAAGCAGTAATTACGATTACCGGTAGATAAATTAATATGCACATTTTGTTTGTGTTTATCTTTCTTCCACTGTATACTTTGCATTGTCTCTGAGTTCTTAGTGGAAAACAAAATACCAAGTTTTGTGGACTATGATTAAATTTTTCAACCAAAAAAGTTCCAAAACCATAAAATCTGTAATGAGAACAAACATCTGGAGAAGTACCAGGATACAAACAAAGCCGTTTAATCAGTAATAGGAAACATCCTTAAATTGGCAAGGGTCAACAGAGAAACAAGCCATTCTATCTGACCTTCGATTGGTCCAGTTGCATAAAATCACCTGTTAATTGAAGAAATGGACACATACTGTTGTTAGAACTAAAGGGAAACACAGAGCCCAAGAATAATTTGATGTAATAACTTCACTGAACAATCAGGGGGACACATCAAGTAATTCTGAGAGATATCAATAACTCGTTAAACTGCGATGACTCACTTTCTAAAGATGAGGATTAATGCTTAAAGGAGAGCAACATGGTTATGAGCCTGTGGGACCATGCCCTTACTATCTTATCATCCATTCCCAACCTCCTGATATTAATTTCCTAACAATTTTTCCAAGTTTATTGACAGTATCATGTTATTGCATTCAGGTACCTTTATGAAATGTAGGTTCCATTCATATATATTTATCACTATTCGTTTTCTTTGGAATCTCTAGAACCATATTAATCTTTATTTATGATGATGAACTGCATTTGTATGGCGCCATATATCTGTTTCAGATAACATTCAAAGGTGTGAGCTCCTCCAATAAAATTAGCATTTAAATGTCTGAAGGAAGATGTGAGTTTTCAGTGAAGCTTTGAAGTGGTCCAGCAACAGAACACAAAAATCAACTTCTCCCATAACTCTTCTGGCAAGTAATTTACTATCTTAATGAAAACCCTGATTTTCATTTTGACTGAACTGTTTAGTGCATCATGACAGTCCAATGACAACCAAGGGTACCTGGGCCCTGTTTCATAAAACTTTTTATCCATAGCAAATGCTTAATTTCTATGATAAGTTTGCTCTCAGCCAATCAGATGCCTTGATTTCAGTAGCTTATAACAGTAGCTTGTAACTTGTTATTGATATCAAGTTTGCTCTCAGCCAATCAGATGCCTTGATTTCAGTAGCTTATAACAGTAGCTTGTAACTTGTTATTGATATCAAGTTTGCTCTCAGCCAATCAGATGCCTTGATTTCAGTAGCTTATAACAGTAGCTTGTAACTTGTTATTGATATCAAGTTTGCTCTCAGCCAATCAGATGCCTTGATTTCAGTAGCTTATAACAGTAGCTTGTAACTTGTTATTGATATCAAGTTTGCTCTCAGCCAATCAGATGCCTTGATTTCAGTAGCTTATAACAGTAGCTTGTAACTTGTTATTGATATCAAGTTTGCTCTCAGCCAATCAGATGCCTTGATTTCAGTAGCTTATAACAGTAGCTTGTAACTTGTTATTGATATCAAGTTTGCTCTCAGCCAATCAGATGCCATGATTTCAGTAGCTTATAACAGTAGCTTGTAACTTGTTATTGATATCAAGTTTGCTCTCAGCCAATCAGATGCCATGATTTCAGTAGCTTATAACAGTAGCTTGTAACTTGTTATTGATATCAAGTTTTATGAAACAGGTCCCTGGTTTATACTTCCAACACAATTCATCAAACTCTTTGCTAATGATGTAAGAAGGTGTACTTTACGACATGTCAAGCAAATCCTTAATAAGAGGATATTGACATTAATCTATCCTGAAGCTAAAGGAAACACTAAAATGCTTGCTTTTCTCAGATGTCCCTCTTAAACTTGTTGATGGATGCACATCAGAGATACCTGTTGGTTTTACTCAATTTGCCTAAGAGAGAGCTATAAATATTGGAGGCTTGACGCCCATATCTCAAACAATGCAGAGTCTGAAAATAAAAAAGTCTGAAAATGAAAAAGCCTGAAAAAGCCTGTAGACTAGCATTCCTGTTTCATGACAGATGAATGAAAAAAGGATTTTTTTTTAAGAGTAACATAATTAAAGAACCTCTTCCTATTGGATAATGCTGGGATTTGTTGGCTTGCTAGGAGCGCTAGAGATGAGTTTGTGACAAGAACCAATAACAGACTTATAAAAAGAAGAAGTAACTAAAATGCTTGTCTTTTTCTGTGAAATTCCACCATCCATAAAAGTAAACTGCTGTAAACCATACAATGTATGTACTGTCATATGTGAGTTGGAGGTGCTCAAAGAAATTGTTCTCTTTGCCACCTGTAATATTATATTGCCTACCATACACTGATCTTGTTTTAGCCCTGGCATGCAATTTTGATCATTTCATATTAAAAAAGGACACATTTTCCATTACTATTATGTTTCAGGGTCTATTGTTAACATTAGATAATCATTTTTTAAAGATTATTAGTATTGCTAAAGATGTAAATTGTAAACACCATCTTTGTTAGGTTTTTCCAAGGACTTCATTATATGGAACTATTAACATTACACAAAGATGTTCTTTCTTCATAAATATGAATACAGAGCCAAAGGCTAAGTGTGCAATATCTCCCTCCTTCAGTAAATGCTTCAGCAATGATATATATCTATGTTTAAGGAAACAACCAGATAGCACTGATGAATCATGCTAGATAACAGAATACAAAATATCAGACATTGCATCGGCCAGATAAAGGTCACATGTACACCAGAGATGCCAACTTTTGGAAATCAGAAATAGGGAGGATTTGTAATCGACACCAATTAATGTGCGCGTAGCGCACATCTCGAGCGCGTAGCGCCCGACACATGCGGCCGGGGTCCAGGGCCCGCCTTAGGGCCCTGGAAGCTCTGGGGTTCTAGATGCTCTCTGGTGCAATCTGAGCCTTATTTTGGAGCATTTTACATGTGTATTTAGTTAAATAATTCCCCCTTTTTTTTTAAATAACATAAAAATTGTACAAAATGCATGATGAATTACTTTCAGACTTCCGATTACACAGGTACTTGATACTGTATTCGGTCTTATACTTCCGAGACCATTTCCTGGTCTTATTTTGCTGATTTTCCGCCATTTGGATTCTGTGGCAATATCCACGCATTGGTTACGGCGATCCATATGCTGAAACAATCTTTCGCTACTCTTAATTTGTCTTTTAACATAGTGGAATTATTACATGCTTAAGTTAGCAGATGATATTTCTCTTTCAATTCACAGATATATATACTGATAAGCGCCCTCCAAAAAAAATCATAATAAAAAAAAAAAAAAAAAAAAAAAAAAAAAAAAAAAAAAAAAAAAAAAATCATTTTTTTTTTTTTTTTTTTTTTAAATAAATCGGGAGGATAAGGATGGTGATCGTAAGGTCGGGAGTTGGGGTGAATTATCGGGAGCCTCCCGATAAAATCGGGAGGGTTGGCATCTCTGGTACACCTGTCCCTCAATCTGGTCTGAAAAACAATCCTGGTGTTTTTAAACATTAGCACATATAGTACCAAGCTTCCCCGTCCCCTCAATCTAGCTTATAGTCCTTTCAATATATCTCTGACTTTGTATCTTCATATTGTAATGTGCAAGGTTTTGCTCTGGACTGTATTCATACAGGGGAATCTCTTGGATTGATCTAATGTATGAGATGCCATCCTCTCTTTCATCAGAGCCTGGTTGTTTGCAGTGCATGAGGTATCAGCAGTTTGTCTTTGAGTAGCTAGTGGCGTCTCATCTGGACGTATGAAGTGTTTGAGGTATTCCAGTATGTCTCTGAGTAGCTAGGTGTTTCCTATCATCCAGTCCTAGTGTATGAAGTGGTTGGAGTGATCTTACAATTTGTCACGGTAGGTAGTAATAGCTTATTGTCTGACCATGGTGTATGAAGTGCTTTGAGAGATCTTAGAATGTCTCTGAGTATCTAGGTGTCCCATTGTCTGTTCCTACGTGTATTTTATGAAGTGCCTAGAGGGTTCTCAGTAACCGTCACTGATCCTGGTTTATAACATGCTTCAAGTGATCTTAGAAGGTCTCACAAGTATCTTCATGTAGGTGTCATATTGTCTGATCCTTCAAGTGATCTTCAAAGGTCTCTGAGGAGACAAAGATGCTCTCCCATCTGATCACGGTGTTCAAAGCGGCCAATCTAAACAAGGCATCACTGATCGGAGTGATCTCAGAATGTCTCTGAGTGGCTAGTTGGTCCTATCATCCAGTCCTAGTGTATGCAGTGCTTAGAGTCTACTCAGTATGTCTCTGAATAGCTAGTGGTGTCCTTGGAGAGCATGTCCTTCAGAGCTGGAACACAGTTACTGGGAATGAGAAGACCTGCATACAGAGATGGAAAAGTAGGATAGGAAGATCAAAAAAGGAGAAAATTAAATGGGCAGAAAGGAGAGAGAGAGAGAGAGAGGGAAAGGAGAGAGAGAGAGAGGGAAAGGAGAGAGAGAGAGGGAAAGGAGAGAGAGAGAGGGGGAAAGGAGAGAGAGAGAGAGAGAGAGAGAAAGAGAAAGGGGAAAGAGAAAGATCCAAATGAATGGGGTTTAGAAACGTGCAGAAAAGGGAAGAAATGGGACACAAATACAGTTAAAAACGTGCTACATTTCATGATGAATATTTGTCTCACATCGTTCTTTATGCATCAGATATCTTGACAAGTTTCATCACATTCAGTAGCACTTGTGAGGTCTGCCTTGCCAATGCTTTGACATGAACATGGTGTTTCACAGTTAAAGAAATCTGATCTAATACCCTGGCAATATCTCTTCAAAAGGGGCTGTACGGCAATTACATCAAATTAATTCCACTCCTGATATTTCCTGCTCCTAATTGAAGTACACATTTCTGGGCCCTGACTACATGTGGTTAATTTCCTTATCTCGGCACAGATATTTGATTGGAAGTATTATCAAGGGGGAAGAAATCATGTCTAAAACCATATGGAGTAAATGAAATGTCAGATAACAGCATGCAAACAGAATGTTGATTCGTTTCCATTTAACATAGTTCTTATTTAAAATCTTTCACCATTTTTCTGACATTTTCTGACATTTTCTCTCTTATTTATTTCACTATTTTTATCTTTTTTTCTGATCTGTCTGTATGTCTGACTGTATTTCCATCTGTCTGTGTATCTCTCTCTCTCTCTCTCTCTCTCTCTCTCTCTCTCTCGGCCTACACATGTACATGTACCTACATGTATTTTTCTCCATACACCAATCTCTTAAAAAAAATATCTCTCTCTCTCTCTCTCCTCCACTCTCCTCTACTCTATCTCTACAAGTCTCTGTTATACTCTCTGAAATTCTGAAAATACAACTGATAAAACAGAATAAGAGAATTAGCATGAGGCTGATAAAATACAGCGCCAAGTAATCTCAAAAATGCATTAAGGTGCTCTAAATTAGGACACAAATATTAAAAGTATTAAAACTAATTCCCACAAGTCATATCAATACATAACAGATTATAACTCCAAGGTTTAAGAGCAAAATATAGTTTTAAAAGTACTCTCAGAGGTCATCAGACATACCCCTTGGATGGAAACCATTTGATATGACTTCATGCATCATCTACCGATACTTTAACTCCCTCTCCAATATCATCAACATGACACCAACACTAAATACACATCGCAACAAAAGCAACAGAAAACGATTAATATTCAAAAATGTAAAATGTCTTCAAATATCACTTTAGTAAGTACTATCAAACTTTCAAATGAGAGTGCAGTGCAGAGCACAGGATAGCTATGAAGGAAGAAGAAGTCTACGAGCACAGACCTTTGATTAGCTTGAACTTAGTACTTAATTTGACAATTTAAAACAATACTGTTTGTCTTGAATGAAGACTAAACCAAGTTTCTCTTAGATGTGTCAATTGTGTAGCTGCTAAACTACAGGGCCTAATCCTATGGACTGTGGTCTCTATAGTCTCCTAGTTCAGCATTATAACTGATATGGTTTTGTGAATGCAAACTAAAGGAAAAGGGAGGCAAGGGAGGAGAAGGGGGGCTAAATTAGGCCAACCAGCACCCCTGGGGGTAACGCTATGTTGACAGACCTTATTACTGGTGATCTGACAAGGCTTTTGACTTTCGGCAAGGTAACACTCAACCTTAAACACTCAACACTAGACTCTCCAAAAAAGTACACATGAGATGGTGAACTACTCAAGCTCAACTTAAAATCAAGAAGATCATCATGATGATCATGGTTCACAGCAGTTATATGAAGCTACATGTAAAATAGAATAGTTCGCGGTTAGCACATGCCCCAAAACATGAAGAGGTCCCACTTTGTACATTTTGAAATAATCACTCCTACAGCAATGGAGGTGCTACATAAATAGCCTTTGTTTTCCTATTTTTAAGAATACTTCCACCTATGTATCATGGAGGACACTGCTTGTGCATAGATGAATACCAGTATAACTTTATGAGCATGTATTCAATATTTTGTCTCCATGTATTTCACAATTTGATCTGCAATGACCTTTATCTGCTCATGCTCAGAGCCTCAGACTGCAACTATGAACTGGCTTATTCTTTTAATAAGATTAAAAGATGCAAATAATGTACCGAAATGAAGAAAGGAGATCATTATGATCTATGGATTTTAAATTGACTAGTGCTTTCATTGACCAAATTTTTTTTGTTTACAACAATCAAAACTGTGCCAGCATTACATGGGTGATGGCTATATTTCATTCAACACTCTGGACATATTATTGGAGTAGAATTTCAACACTTTTAGTGTGGAAGCTAGAATTTCAATAATCAAGATATATCATTTTCTGTAACGGGTATGAAATGCAGGACATAACCCTTCATATGAATGACTCTTCCACTGACTAGACAACTCATGTCACATGACTAAGTCACATGACATCCGCTGAGCAAGATGAGTGCACTTTTTAAAACTCTCAAACGACCTTTTATTGTATTTTTGTTTTCAAGGTTTTTCACAAGAAGAGTTTTTGGCACTTTGAGAAAGAAGATTGGATAATTATGTAATGTCATCATGAAAACCCTGTTTTTCTTGGAAATATTCTCCTTCATGTCTAGTCTACAAAAACAGACTACAGGATTTGTTAGACCTTGCCTCATTCGCATCACGGTGTTACATTTCTTGTATCATAAATCTGTTCCTTCAATTTAACTTCAGAAATGTTCCAGACAAATTCACAAACCATGTTTGAATAAAAACTAACAGATTGATTTTTGTGTTGACAAGGAACCTGTCATAAATATACCCATCAGGCAAGAAAGAAGAAAAAAAATCAAAGTATCCTACCTACATTGTACAATATGGCACTAGTCGTGCAGTACAATATTCTTTATTCAAAAACAACATCTACATGTCCAAGATTCCTAATGTTTTAAAGCAGGACTGCACTACTAGTAGCTACTTGCGCCTTCCATATATAGCAAACAATGCCTATTAATGCGGTGCCTGTTGGTCCCTCATGATACCCTTTTTCTTATGTTAATTGAGAGCTGATTCGATGAAATAACCACCTGTCAGTGACCTTGCAGGGAGGTGTAATCCCTCCTGGCCAAACTAGTCCGGATGGGCTATAACAATCATCAAGTCTGGGAGCTATTATCTGTGCACAGTGTATCTCAAAGCAAACCCATTAAGGGATACTACACCTGGGTTGAGAGAATCAATGTTACAAACATAGCTTTGAGTTATATTACATAACAATCATCAACTCTGGGAGCTATTATCTGTGCACAGTGTATCTCAAAGCAAACCCATTAAGGGATACTACACCTGGGTTGAGAGAATCAATGTTACAAACATAGCTTTGAGTTATATTACATAACAATCATGAAGTCTGGGAGCTATTATCTGTGCACAGTGTATCTCAAAGCAAACCCATTAAGGGATACTACACCTGGGTTGAGAGAATCAATGTTACAAACATAGCTTTGAGTTATATTACATAACAATCATCAAGTCTGGGAGCTATTATCTGTGCACAGTGTATCTCAAAGCAAACCCATTAAGGGATACTACACCTGGGTTGAGAGAATCAATGTTACAAACATAGCTTTGAGTTATATTACATAACAATCATCAACTCTGGGAGCTATTATCTGTGCACAGTGTATCTCAAAGCAAACCCATTAAGGGATACTACACCCGGGTTGAGAGAATCAATGTTACAAACATAGCTTTGAGTTATATTACATAACAATCATCAACTCTGTGAGCTATTATCTGTGCACAGTGTATCTCAAAGCAAACCCATTAAGGGATACTACACCTGGGTTGAGAGAGGCAATGTTACAAACATAGCTTTGAGTTATATTACATAACAATCATCAAGTCTGGGAGCTATTATCTGTGCACAGTGTATCTCAAAGCAAACCCATTAAGGGATACTACACCTGGGTTGAGAGAGGCAATGTTACAAACATAGCTTTGAGTTATATTACATAACAATCATCAACTCTGGGAGCTATTATCTGTGCACAGTGTATCTCAAAGCAAACCCATTAAGGGATACTACACCTGGGTTGAGAGAGGCAATGTTACAAACATAGCTTTGAGTTATATTACATAACAATCATCAACTCTGGGAGCTATTATCTGTGCACAGTGTATCTCAAAGCAAACCCATTAAGGGATACTACACCTGGGTTGAGAGAATCAATGTTACAAACATAGCTTTGAGTTATATTACATAACAATCATGAAGTCTGGGAGCTATTATCTGTGCACAGTGTATCTCAAAGCAAACCCATTAAGGGATACTACACCTGGGTTGAGAGAATCAATGTTACAAACATAGCTTTGAGTTATATTACATAACAATCATCAAGTCTGGGAGCTATTATCTGTGCACAGTGTATCTCAAAGCAAACCCATTTAGGGATACTACACCTGGGTTGAGAGAGGCAATGTTACAAACATAGCTTGGAGTTATATTACATAACAATCATCAACTCTGGGAGCTATTATCTGTGCACAGTGTATCTCAAAGCAAACCCATTAAGGGATACTACACCTGGGTTGAGAGAATCAATGTTACAAACATAGCTTTGAGTTATATTACATAACAATCATCAACTCTGGGAGCTATTATCTGTGCACAGTGTATCTCAAAGCAAACCCATTAAGGGATACTACACTTGGGTTGAGAGAATCAATGGTACAAACATAGCTTTGAGTTATATTACATAACAATCATCAACTCTGTGAGCTATTATCTGTGCACAGTGTATCTCAAAGCAAACCCATTAAGGGATACTACACCTGGGTTGAGAGAATCAATGTTACAAACATAGCTTTGAGTTATATTACATAACAATCATCAAGTCTGGGAGCTATTATCTGTGCACAGTGTATCTCAAAGCAAACCCATTAAGGGATACTACACCTGGGTTGAGAGAATCAATGTTACAAACATAGCTTTGAGTTATATTACATAACAATCATCAAGTCTGGGAGCTATTATCTGTGCACAGTGTATCTCAAAGCAAACCCATTAAGGGATACTACACCTGGGTTGAGAGAGGCAATGTTACAAACATAGCTTTGAGTTATATTACATAACAATCATCAAGTCTGGGAGCTATTATCTGTGCACAGTGTATCTCAAAGCAAACCCATTAAGGGATACTACACCTGGGTTGAGAGAATCAATGTTACAAACATAGCTTTGAGTTATATTACATAACAATCATCAAGTCTGGGAGCTATTATCTGTGCACAGTGTATCTCAAAGCAAACCCATTAAGGGATACTACACCTGGGTTGAGAGAGGCAATGTTACAAACATAGCTTTGAGTTATATTACATAACAATCATCAAGTCTGGGAGCTATTATCTGTGCACAGTGTATCTCAAAGCAAACCCATTTAGGGATACTACACCTGGGTTGAGAGAATCAATGTTACAAACATAGCTTTGAGTTATATTACAATCAATGAATTCAAACTCAATAGCTCTCCACAAAAACAATCATCAAGGCCAAGCCACTGGTATTAATGAGATGCTCTTTTCTCATTGGTTATGTATTAAAGTGAATGAACTGTAGACCAGAGGAAACAGGTAGAAGGTGGAAATATATATATTTTTAAAGAGTCTTTTGAACGTCATGAACAACTGAAATGTATAGGATCCTATAAAACCTTTATCAATTCTCTTAAGATATATCTCTTCACCACTTCATAATTAATCAGAATCATAAACCCAGTGTATTGTTTTTTCTTTTTCTTAAAGTGCATAGAGACATGCCTATAAAGGCTACATGTATGTGTTATGCGCTATATAAAAATGTTTAATTATTATTATTATTATTATAATCAGATGTACTGTAGCACCAGCAAACATAGGGAAAGGATTTAAAACTTGAAACATACTCATTGAAAACGGCATGAATGTACAATATAACGTGATGCTTCAATATATAGACAGAGACAGAGAAAATGTGGAAATAGTAGACTAACAGCTTGAAGAACGTCCCTGACATAGATCTATCAATTTCAGGATGAGAGATACGTGAGAAACAAGAAGATACCAGTTTCAGGATGATGTAGATGTAGATAGATACAAAATGAGATCGTTACAGGAGGGATGTGATTGGTCACATACAGGATGGTATAAAAAGCAAGGAAACGGCCGAGTTTAATGTTTCATCACATACTTATTCTGTGACTATCTGGCTTAACTAGGGTCTAACATGTGGAAATGAGTGTTCAACATGTTCTAATTGATACTAATATCAACAGCTGTGATATGTAAGTGGTCCTCATTTGATCTGATAGGATTCAGACATTTATTACCTCCTTCGACTCTATAAGGGGTGAAGTGCCCAATGACTATCATATTTTTCACACTTAATCAATTTTTACACATTTCCATAAAAAACAGCATTCAAAAAGTTTCAATGAATCACCTTTTCCTCCTCAATTTGTAACCAATCTTATGTAGTCTGTATATTATCTCATTCTTAAATGCTTGCTTAAGATATGTACATAAACAAATATAATAAACAGTTCTGTATGAATGAATCTTCAAAATGCAACAACATTTTGCCGCTTTGTCCATGAAGAGTTAGTCACAAATTCCACTTGAATTCCAATTCTTAATGCTTATTTTTATTTAAAATGAGCTTAATCATGTATTGCATGGTATTGTGGCAAAAATCAATTTATATTTCAAGAATTATTTTTGGTTTTCCTGTTCCTGTCTTAAGTAAATTTCATAGCATTCTAGACCAGTAGATAAAGACCAACATCAAACAGATGACACTGTACCTACTGGTATACAAGTCAATGAATGACCCCTATGGCCCCCTACCTGACCCCAAAAAATGAATTATATAAATCACTCACTCAAAATGTGTACCCATCAATACATCTAGATTTATATTTACCCAGTTCATATCTCTCAGATGACATGAGATGGAAACCAATACCATATCCATGAAGAAAAAAAAACTTTTACAATTCAGCCTACTACAAAATAAATCAATCAAGGTCCACAAATCTTGGGATGACTAATAAGACTGATATATTTCGGGGTAAGTGAACTGCTTGTCCATATTTTGATGCGCCAGAGCTTGCACTTTCAAGAATAAGACCTTAACGACTGTCTCACCTCATTCATCCAATCTCAGGGATTCTCTTAAATGTTTGTGGCACCAGGATATATTTGGATGCATCCAATAGCTCCTGACTGACATTACCACAATAGGACCCCTGGTAGACCCCTGGAAGCACTAGTCTACATCAAAGACTTGACAGGATATTCACATTGATGTCCATTCTAATTGACTGCTAAGAATACAAATACATGTACAGTTTATATGTAGATGTGTGGTACAGTAATTCACTTGCAGCTCTGTCATAAGGGTGAAGGTTCGAATCCAGACCCATCACCACTGTCCTTTATTAAGACATTTGTCTAAATTTGCCACTCTTCATCCAGGTGTAAACGGGTTATTGATGCTAAGAGAACTACACATACATGTATGCTATTTGAAGGTTCTTATACTGAAGTGGTACTGTAGTTGTGACAGATATATATGGGAGCTAAAATAGTGCTGTAAGTAAGACGCTATGTTCGTGTTCGGTTCGGTTCGGCAATTTTTCACCCGAACTTGGTTCGGTTCGGGGTTCGGTAATATTATAATAGCAAGCAGCGTTATAGCCATGGCGGTCGGCACTAGGCGGGCTGGCAGGCCTGCCGGGCCCGACCAGCACGGAGGACTTCTGCACACTGCTTCCGACCAGCATGAATTTCACATTAAAAAACTGCTCTAAACGTAATTATTTGTGAAGAAAAATACTACTCACATTCGTATTTCCGTCTTGAATCATGTTTTATTTTCAATTTTAAAAGAATCATGTTTTCAATTTGTCAATAAATGATATTTTGTAAAGATTTTCCGAGACGGTTGTTGTCTATTGTTAGAGTCATGAAAGCTGTCATCTTGAATGGCTCGTCAAGAACTGTTTTTTATAAGTTTTTATTTTCAATAGGAAAAATATAAAATCGCTATTTTTCTTGAATAAATAAATACCATACTATAATATATATTTATTTCATTATTTATATTGTAAAATTTGTCCGATATTGTTACAATTAAAACATTTTTTTTTAGTTGAGCTGAACTTGGTTCGGTCACGCACATGTATTCTTGTTTATGGCTTCGATCGCGACGTAGCGTGGTCAGGATTTGGGATTTAAATGGCGCCAGTGAAGTCGCGCCCACCACTGGATAGGCATAAATCAAAAAGGCGGAAAATGGGAAAAAAGTAAATATAAAAAGAGCAATCATGACATGAAAATTAGGTACAAAATGACTAGTTTATTAGCTTGCAAAAACGTTTACATTTTTCTGCCGAACATCCGAACCAGGTCTTTGCGTTCGGTTCGGTTTGGTTCGGAAGTGCCATGTTCGGCGAACTTTCGTTCGGTTCGGCGGTTCGGCTACAGCACTAAGCTAAAATTATTATCTGGTGATGTACAGTATGTCTTTTAGACCTACCTGTTTCTGAAATATTATGTATCTGATGACTACAAGGTTGTTAAACTACTGGGATATTAAATTCCTACCCAAACCAATCCATGAAGTATTTGGTATGGCACCTTTCCCTTGCAGTTACAAAGTGCTGCACAAGTAATCCACAATTTGCTCCACAAATATATTATACACCCACAATTTTTTCGCAATGAAATGTTAAAGCAAATTAAGGATGGAATGTTGGCTGGAGTTAAGGCTATGAACTCAATAGAATAAGCAATACCCAGGGGTATTCTCCAATTGTGAATTTCCTGAAGAGTTTCTTAGTCACTTTCCAGCAAAGCCTTCAACTCATCCTTAACCACTTGCTCTACCTCTCTCTCTCTTTCTCTCAATCTTAGTTTTTCACCGTCTCTCTTTCTATCAATCTTAGTTTTCACCCTCTGTCCGTCTCTTTTTCCATCTTTTCCCTTTATGTCTTTCACCCTCACTCTCTCTCTTTCTCAGTCTTCTCCATCTTCTCAGTGTACAGTATGTGTCTCCAACTCTTCAACCCTCTTCCCTCTCACCCTCCCCCTCTCTCTCTCTTTCTCTGTCTCTCGCTCTTTCTCCATTTCAATACTACTTTTCATTAAGCAAGCATGACAATGTATTCATGTATGCCTACAGACGGCCCAGGGAATTCAGTCAAAGATCCGAACAGGATGCATGAATGATCAACCCAATTTCGTGTTGGGGCATTTCAGTGCTTGCCCAACAAATTAAGGCCACATGGAAATAAAACATTAATCATCATTACAATGATGGTCGATTCTCTATGTCACTCTTCAAATGTGTCACACCCATTTATGTTTGGCAAACAAAAGAGACAGGATGGGAAAAGGTTCACGCCAAATTTCTTTAAGCGATTCTTTCAAAAATGTCATAAATTTCACAAAATGTCCTGTACAAATAGCCTTCAGTCAAACAGAAAAAGCATTGTCTTAAAGTTGAAATGTGAAAGATAGAAGAGATATTTCTCTTTAATTTACATAGTTTGCGAGGCAAATTTCAAGAAAAAATTAACATCTTACATCATTTGATCCTAAAGCTGAACATTTCTTTTACTAAAATGCATCTTAGACTCCAGGGCCCCGTCTTACAAAGAGTTGATATCAATCGTAACTATGTACATAAGAGATAGGAGACAGCAAACTTGCGATTGATTGGAGGACTTACGATTGATTTGGATCGATCGTAACTCTTTGTAAGACAGGGCCCAGTCTGATATCAAGCTCAGTTTACAGCAGATTCAAACACAGCATGCCCCCTCCCCTTCATTCAATAATTCATGAAATATGAACTCCTTATATAATAGAGTAAGGGTAAAAAAATGATTAATTTCATAACAACATCAAGCAGCATTCAAATCAAGGGCTGAAGAAAACTTCATGGTAGGTTGGGGATAGTCAAATTCACACATCCTCCAGACAAAAAAAAGAACAGATAAATACATCAATCCCTGATCACAATACGATTACCTCTCAACTATCCCAATGGAAAACTGAACACGCTATAAATACACTCTGAATTAGTTTCATAAAGGAAGTGTTTTTGCAAGGCCTTGCCTTGAAAACAAGCAATTTTGATAAGGGTAAGGAATGACAAGAAACAGTAAAAAGGGCAAACAATGATAACCCAGACATGCGAAGGAAATGGAAAGAAAACTTTCAATAGGTGCAGCGACAGGCAGAATTGTAGACAGGACAAAATGGGTAGGTTCAAATAAATAACAACTATCTTCATATTCTGTTTAGCTTTCCCATCAGGTGTAAACATATTGAAAATTCATGAAAATCTGACAGGTAAATAAACAAAAAAAGCAATAAGTGCACTATTCAAGTCTGACTACTTTGTCTCCAAAAGCAGGGAACACAGGGAAAAAAATACTTTAACAAATTTGGGGGCTACTTTTCAAGCTTGCTTGCATGAAAATAACACATTTTAATTGTTTTGCAATGAACTAAATGCAAATTTTTTGGGGCTCTTTATGTTTTTCGGGGGCTCTTTTGGGCATTTTGGGGGCTAATTCGCTCTGAGCCCCTGTGTATTTTTTTCACTGGAAAAACACAAGGAGATGGTCTCTTTGGCATACGATAATTCAAGTTTAGGGTGATGTCATATGCATTTGGATGCAATGATGTCTACCCCTACCTAAGGTCTGAATAATTACAAGAAAGAAAGAAAGTAAACAAAATGAATAACACTTACCGACTAGTTTTCCTCTGTCGGTCTTGAGTCTAATGATCTGCATGATAGAACCACTCCTAGGATTGAGACGTAGGACCTCCTCCACTCTGGCCCATACACTCAATACAGCACCAGATAACACAAAGAAGGTCCGACGTCTCAGACCGATCTCACAAGGCAGACCAAGCATGTGACTCTTGCAGGTTCCTTTCCTAGTAAGGTCAAGGAAGACAATAAGACATGGTTAAAAATCCATTCATGGGCAAGTATTACATTACAACTTGCAAAACGGCACAGGCAACTATTGCAGTTAGATTATCAACATTTCTAGTTTTGTGATGAAAGGATAGAGATACAGTCAACAAAGTTCCAGAGAGAACTTAGAAAGTATAACATCTTTGCCCGATCTTAGACTTGCAGGGTACACCTAGCATGCTTCTCTCTTTCCTGTGGGATAGAAAAAAAGGCCATTGGACATTTACTGAAAGTGTTTTAATGTGGATAGATTGTATAGGAATATATTCAATATTGTACATTTTAAAACAAGGCTTAACAATCACACTCTGACAAACTTATGATGATATCCAACGGCTATAAATGTACATTGGAATGGGTTACATCTTAAAATATTAACCACCAAAAAGCAAACAAACAAAGAAAATACAGATAATAAATTCTGAAGCACAGAACCAAAGTTTATAACCCAGCTCAAACCTTTAAAATGATACTTAATTGTTTCTCTGGTTTTGAAAGAGTCCCTGGAAAAAAGTATAAACAATATTTAAATAAATAAATATGTTTAAAAAAAAAAAAAAAAAAAAAAATTAGATTCATATGGCTTCACATGATGTTCAATACACCATGTCTAGGCATTTTTATGATTGAAAACAAAAGGGTAAAGCTTTTTGATCAAAATAAAAACTGAAGAAGGATCTGTATGTCTCAAGAGATTTGAGTCTAATTATTTGCACATTTATGGATGCTTAAAATACAATGGGTGGGCTTTACACTTCTGCTGTTTCCAATTATAAAGAGTACATACAGGAAGTCAGGGTGTCGTCTATAATCATCATCATCACATGAGAAACATAACGCAAAGATGGAAAATTACAAGAAAAGTCATCACTTAGTTAAGATTTGTCTGGACCATGCATGCCAGATGAATCCAATCCCTCTAGAGGTAAAGAAGCCTTTCCTCTGATGAGATAGCGAGAGGAAAGATGCAGGAACAAATACAGGTGACAGACAGTCCAAGGGAAACAATGCAAGTCATCCGTTGCTTTCATTATCTCTTTCATTATCTCTTTCATGACTCCTGTTATTTTTCTGAACTTCTCCTAGAAGACAAGTTCGGCCTCCGTGCAAGGCTTAAACTCAAGGCTACATGCACTGCACCATCTCAAGACTGGATGACTCATATAACCATGACAACCGAATCAGATTGAGCATGGAAGATCTATAAATGTGATTTAGGAGAAGTATGGTGTCTCCAGCGAACCTTTCGCTTGTTGACTGAGGGGTGGTAATATTAGGTGCATCCACATAAGAGCTAATTTCAAGAACAGTTGCAAGCAGAAGTTTGGCAAACAGACATTTTCAGTGGAATTCCTACATTTTTTTTCAAACCATCTAAGAATGTTCTCCAGAAAAGTTACAAATATATGTTTTGATCAATCACAACTTCAGAACTTCATTATTTTCTTATCTTTATTTGATTTTATCACTTTTTCCCCCATAAATCTGTTATATTTTTATGCATATGTTAAAGCCAACTCGATGCTAAAGTGGACTTCCCCTTTGATTATCATTAATGGGAGATGTGGAAAATTCAAGAATTCTCTGTGGTATTACTTCTAGAAGATCCCAAAACTGAAGTCTGGAGCTTTGGATGCGGCTACAGAATGACTTATTGGAGGTTCCTTTGAGATCTCTGTGTTTGGTTAACCAATAATGCAGAGTACCAAGGGAATTGTGGGTGGTTGTCTGGGAGGTTGTGGAGAATTAGCAAGACAGGAAAGGAAACATGAACATTCATGACGGAGATGAAGATGAAAGAGAGGGGAAAGAGGAGAGGGGAGGGGGAAGAGGAGAGGGGAGGGGGAAGAGGAGAGGGGAGGGGGAAGGGGAGGGGGAAGAGGAGAGGGGAGGGGGAAGAGGAGAGGGGAGGGAGAGAGACGTTGAGAGAGAGAGAGAGAGAGAGAGAGAGAGCACGACAGGAAAGGAAACATGAACATTCATGACGGAGATGAAGATGAAAGAGAGGGGGAAGAGGAGAGGGGAGGGAGAGAGACGTTGAGAGAGAGAGAGAGAGAGAGAGAGAGAGAGAGCAAGACAGGAAAGGAAACATGAATATTCATGATGGAGATGAAGATGAAAGAGAGGGGGAAGAGGAGAGGGGAGGGAGAGAGACGTTGAGAGAGAGAGAGAGAGAATTAGCAAGACAGGAAAGGAAACATGAATATTCATGACGGAGATGAAGATGAAAGAGAGGGGAAAGAGGAGAGGGGAGGGAGAGAGACGTTGAGAGAGAGAGAGAGAGAATTAGCAAGACAGGAAAGGAAACATGAACATTCATGACGGAGATGAAGATGAAAGAGAGGGGGAAGAGGAGAGGGGAGGGAGAGAGACGTTGAGAGAGAGAGAGAGAGAATTAGCAAGACAGGAAAGGAAACATGAACATTCATGACGGAGATGAAGATGAAAGAGAGGGGGAAGAGGAGGGGGAAGAGGAGAGGGGAGGGAGAGAGACGTAGAGAGAGAGAGAGAGAGAGAGAGAGAGAGAGAGAGAGCAAGACAGGAAAGGAAACATGAATATTCATGGCGGAGATGAAGATGAAAGAGAGGGGGAAGAGGAGAGGGGAGGGAGAGAGACGTTGAGAGAGAGAGAGACAGAGACAGAGCAAGACAGGAAAGGAAACATGAACATTCATGACGGAGATGAAGATGAAAGAGAGGCACTTCAGATCAATATGCAGAGAGTGAAAGACAGAGAGATGGGAAGACGAGAGGGGGAGGGAGAGAGATGATGATAGAGAGAGAGAGAGAAAGAGAGAATGAGACACAGAGGGAGAGAATGAGAGACAGATAGAGAGAGAGAGAGAGAGAGAGAGACAGACAGACAGACAGAGATAGAGAGAGAGACAGATAGAGAGAGACAGACAGACAGAGACAGAGAGAGAGAGAGACAGAGAGAGAGAGACAGAGAGAGAGAGAAAGAGAGAGAGAGATAAGCGTGAGACCAAGGATGCTGACAGGAAGTGCAAAACACAATACAAGCGGGAGGAGGATGGAATGAAGAGGAAGGAAATGGCCTGAAGATAACGAACGGTTGATAAGAATGGGAAGGTATCAACAAGGTAATGATAGACAAATGGCAAGGACACTTCACATAGATTTAAAAGTGCTATAATCTATGAGAAAACTTCATTGTAACAAATACATGAATAAAGGTCAAGATGTTTATTTTTTTTAATAAAAATCTATGCAACTTAAATGCCTGATGACAAAGACAAAATTCTGTTTCATGATTTCTAAATTGTGCTAAAGAAATTTAGCTTCAACTTCAACTTCAAAATCCCACATAATTTTAAGAATATTTGGCTAACATTCTCGGGTCTCCTGTTCAAGTTCCAACAGATTTACTGATTCATTCAGGCTTTCTGAGAATTCATGTTCACTTGCCCCCGTCATCAAGGACATTTCCAAAGTGCAAATCAAGTTCTAAGGCCATGGAACTTAATCAGTGGGACCAATGACTAGGGGTTGAAGATATACATCACCAGGTAGGTGGATACAGTTGGCAACTTGGCATGTAAGCTGACAGACGTATCAGTCATTATTGGAACTAGCTTATCACTAACACAATACAGAGTTACAGGGACTACAGGTAGTGACCTGCTACTTCCTCTCTTATATAGGATCATTTACACATAGAAAAAGTATTCGTTTGATCATCTGTATACTGTGAACGCACAGGTACCTTCTCCAGACAAGATGGAACTGAAACTACATGTATCTCCACTTTGCAACAAAACATGAATCTCAATTTAAATCTTGCAATTTTTTCGTGTGTGAATGATCCAACTAGGTGTGACTCATGCTACAGAGAGCTGGGAGAGGGAAGGGGAAAGACAGAGGGAGACAGACAGACAGGATGAGGGAGGGGATTAGAGTTAACGTCTTGGGGAGAGGAGATGACTAGCATGAAATAGAAACGATGAAGGGGAAATGATCCAAACAGAATAGTACAATAATGAAACACAAATGGTTAATAAGAGAAAGAGAGAGGGAGAGAGAAAGAGAGAGAGAGAGAGAGAGAAGAAAAAAAAGAAGACAATAATGAGACAACAACAGAGAGAAAAGAGAGAGACATGATGTGGGGCTATAAGGCAACAGAGTACTTTACCCCCAACCAACCCCCAAAAAGCCATAGAGGTCTTGTGGTCTAGTGGATAAGTAGCGGACTGTAAACCACAGGTATGGGTTGGAATCCCTGCCATAGCACTAACACACTTTGGCAAGACATTGATCTATATTTGCCACACTCAACTTAGGGGAGGATACCTGGCAGGAATTAATTCCTTAAAATGGCAGCCAGCTGAAGGCGGAGTAATCATTTTGGAGAGTGTCAAGTCTGACATACATGAGCACTTTACAAGGACCCATGTTTATTATTTATCATTATTTTATTCTTATTATTCTTATTATTATAAGAAAACAGATTCATATGCTTTGAGCAATGCGAAGATAAGAAACTTCTAATACGCAAAACAAGACATTGAAAATACTTTGCAAATAAATGGTTAACAAGAATTTTCTACACAGGGGAAGTGAGAGATACCTACAGAATGTAATTATTATTTTTGACAAAGTACATATAAAACCTTGGAAGAGAAAAACACAGCCGAGGAGTATCAAAAAATATGTGTGTCTTATGGTTTCCTATCCTGTGCACCACTAGCTGTGACTCACTCAGCATGCAGTGAATGATCAGCCTTACTACATGGTAGGGGTAGGCAGAGATGGAGACAGATAGTAAGTCAGGTGGTTTATAACAAGAGTTGTAAAATGAATACGGAAGACAAACAGAAAAGCCAATGGACAATAACAAAAGATAAAGAGGTAAAGAGAAAGACAGACAGTGAATGAATAGCCTTGCTACATGGCAGGGTAGGAAGAGATAGTGATAGTAAGCTAGGGGGGGGGGGGGGGTATAACGAGAGTAAGAAATGAATAGTGAAGACAAACAGAAAAAACAATGGAGAAAACAGAGAGGTAAAGAGAGAGACAGACATTGAATGGATAGCCTTGCTACATGGCAGGGATAGGCAGAGATGGAGGTAGATAGTAACTAGTAAGTCAGGTGGTTTATAACAAGAGTCAAATAACGAATAGTGAAGATAAACAGAGAGGCCAATGGACAAGAAAAGAGATATAGGTAAAAGAAAGACAGACAGTGAATAAATAGCCTTGTTACTTGACAGGGATAGGAAGAGATAGAGATAATGATAGTAAACTAGGGGGGTATAACAAGAGTAAGAACATGAATAATGAAGACGGACAGAGAGGCCAATGGACAATAAAAGAGATATAGTTAAGGAGAAAGACAGATAGTGAATGAATAGCCTTGTTACATGGCAGGGCAGGAAGAGATAGAGGCAGCGATAGTAAACCATGTGATACAAAACAGGAGTAAGGAAATGGATGGGAGAGACCGAGACAAAGAAAAACAGAAGTGGAGGTACAGAGAGAAATGGAAAAAAGAGAGAAAGAGATATACAGAGACAGAGAGAAAGAGAGAAGGGGTAGAGAAATAGATAGAGAGAGAGAGAGAGAGAGAGAGAGATAAAGAAAGAAGGGGTTGAGATATATATATATATATAGAGAGAGAGGGAGAGAGAGAGAGAAAGCTAGAGAGAAATAGAGAGAGAGAGGGAGGGATGGCGAGAGGGGAAGGGGGGGGGGGGAGAGAGATAGAGAGAGAGAAGGAGGGATGGCGAGAGAGGAAGGGGGGGAGAGAGATAGAGAGAGAAAGAGAAGGGATGGGAAGCAGTGACAATAAATGATCAACTGCTGTACATTCATGCTGAACATATGAAAAGAAATGTGATAAGTGTTGAAAATGAGACAGAGAAAAAAAAACTAAGTGAAAATGAGATAAAATGAGAGACAGAGTCATGTCAGAGTAATAGATACAGGAAGGGAAATATATACAGACAATGAAAGATAGACAGAGGAAGAAGATAATTGAGAAGGGAGATAGGGAAAATAGACAAGAGAAAGGCATACACACTGGTAAAAGAGACAGTTTAAAGACATATGATAGTAATGAAGATATTCACACTTGGTTTCAATACCAATCCCACTAATCAGATGTGACGTATCATTAGTGTTCTATAAAGATATACATGTATCCACACACATTGCTTTATATCGAAGGCTTACATGGAGTAATATTGGAGTTACTTCAATACAGGCCAAATCTTATGCAAACAATGTCAAATCCACTCACAAGTCAATTCTATCTTTAGTTACACATATGTGTAAATCTGGAGTTGCATTTGCAATATATCTTCACACAAGTAATATTTTGAAGCTGATATCTTATTAAACCATACACAGCATATTTTAGTTGTTGCTGATTGGTTCCTCTATACGCAAATTATGAAAAGTGTAAACATCAATAAACTCACCAGAAGATATGAGCACACTTGTTCTCTGAGGCCGTATAGAGAGCTTCCCAGAAAGGCTTAGCTTCATCCGGTAGCACCTTCCTGAATCTTATCTTGAGTTCACTGACAGTCTCGAGCTTACTCTGAAGACCAATGTTAGGCTTGAAGAGCTGTAAGGAACCTTTCTTAGATGAGCTGGAGGATGGGGGGAACCGAGCAAGGATTGCTACCTTACGACCAAACTTCATCTGGGAAATAAAGTAATATGCCATATGTAAGATTGATATTGAATTTACTTTGAATCTTATTGAATTTACTTTGAATCTTACTGATTTATTTATTTGTTCCTCACGTGATAAAATGTGCATATATTTATTACACAAAGTCAATAAACCATATATGCATTTTATGAAGGACAATTGAATGAATAAAAGTAGGAAATTTATTCTTATGAATTTGTTTGTTAAAAAAACTTTCAAACTAAACAAGACGGATGAAGAATGTATTTTAAAAAAGTTCAAAGTGATGTAGTGACAATCATAGTAGACTATGTGGTCTTATACATGTCCATCAAGCATGACCATACATCAGTGATGCAATAATAATGATAATAATAATAATATACATTTATGAAGCACAGACACTATGCAAATATATTCTATACAGAGCCGGTAACCCATCTCCCAAAACGTTATACAACCCAAGGGAAGTGCACCATCAGAGCAGTCAGAACAGTGAAACATCCCAACACTACAGCATACCAACACAACACTGGTTTTCTGTGCTCTCGGAGACCAATGAAGCTCCACCTGGCAGCAAAAAATATCCCCTCGCACACGTGGTGGAACTCGACAACAAAATGCAGTCCTCCACGAGGTAACCGCCCATCAGGACAGAGCAAAAAGACACCCGATCGCAGTTATCCTACTCAAATCAAGCATCACCACCAAGTCACGAACGCGCATTCGCCAAACAGAAGGCCAAACAAAATTTCTCTCAATGTGCACAAAAACAAACCCAAAGACAGAGTAGAGAACCATATTCATCCCTCCCCTGGCAAGCTTAGAAACTCTACTTTTACTTTTACCTGACAAGGACAAAGTGCAGGGAAGATGGGCTGGTCTCAACCACGGAAGCATCCGCCCTCTCACACCAGAACAAATCTGCCAAGATACAGGGGACACCAATCGCCAACACAGCAAGATCACTATAAATCTCCATGGGGCCAAGATGACAAAAGGACTCACATCTCGCCACCCATGCTTCCTCAGCATCAGATCATCACAAACGAGACCCCAGTCATTAACCAACAGAAAAGGTCGCAGCCACTCAATCCACTACCAAGCCATTCACCGACAAGACTACACAATACCTCACCTGCAAAGGATACATGCACTCCAGCAACAGGAGCTCAGCACACCGCCAATCCTCAGTCTCCCGTGTCGGTTTTTCATGCAGGCCGAGCCTCAACAACTGCTCACATAGCCCTTCTCGATGCAGCATACCACTCATGTACACACTCCAGCTCCTCTCAGCACCAGAAGCAAAAAGCAATCTCACCATAAACAGAATGGTAACAACCAACCACCACCACATCATAGACCTTGTTCAATCAAGCCTGGTCCTTCTAACAACCGTATAAAAACAACAAATATTTCATTAGGAACACTGAATGTACGCGGAATACAGTCCAATCTGAGATATGCCCATCAAGTTGCCAGCAAGACTGATATCCTCTTTATTCAAGAACACTGGCTTAATACAAAAAGACTACTGAGCTGAATGACATTAGCAGCCAACACTTTGTAACAGCTAAAGCAGCAGATTGCATCAGCTATACCAATGCCATACGAGCAGGACAAGGAAAAGGAGGGGTACATGTAGCAACACTACTCTGTAAAAAAATGGTTGCCAGCTACAGTGCCATCCCCTGCCACTCTACCAGGATCAACATAGTTCGAATACACCTTCAACAATCAAAACAGTGCATCCTGGCCATAAACCTACCATCGGGCGTCGACCAAACTGATCTTGTAGAATACCAGGGGGGTGTTTCATAAAGCTGTTCGTAAGTTACGCACGACTTTACGCACGACTGGAACATGTTCTTGGGTGCTAATCAGATTCTCAATCATTTACATGTAGCACAAGAACATATCACCAGTCGTGCGTCAAGTCGTGCGTAACTTACGAACAGCTTTATGAAACACCCCCCAGGAGAGCCTTGCTATCATATCCAACATCCTATCCACCCACACTGACGACGCCATTCTCATTTCAGGCGACTTCAATGCTGACACAGTCAACCCTAACAACAAAAGATCCCTAGGATACCTTCGAGCCTTTCTGGAAGATGCTGGCCTAATCAGCATAACAGAAGAACTTGGAAGCCAAGGAAATTTCACCTATAGATCGGATGATGGTGAAAAGACGTCGTTTATAGATGGATTCCTATCGCTTAGATCATCAATCCACCAGTTTGCTGATCTCACCATTGGCGCAGACACACCTCTGAACACTTCGGATCACCTGCTGGTAAGAATCGAATGGTCTATAGTGATACAATGTAACTCACATACAACTCGACCAAAGCATGCAACAACCACTCATTTCCTTGACTGCTCTTGATGAGAGTGAATACTTACCAGTTGTGAGATGTAGAATCCTTCCTCGGGCTGTGAGAGCTCTGACCACATATCAATAGCTTTCTTCCATGACATCCCTCTCTCCGCACCGACCTTAAATACAACACAATGAATAGAACATCAATATCATATTGACAGAGATGGAGACACCGTCATCAGACCACATTTTACTCATTGCATGATTAGCAAGCTACAATCATCAGCACAGACTTATAGCATCAGTTTTAAGAAATAATATATAATACAGATATCACTATGTATCTCTATCTCTATCACTGTAGACTCTGCTTGCCAAGTGGACATTACTACATTGGTGTGTATTTTCTATTATTTTTAAAGTCATTGTAACAAGCACAAACAAAAAAGCTCAAAAATACTGCAGTAAAGGACATTCACAGATCAATGTCTAGTTTTCGACAAAACAAACTATCCTTGAAAGGTTTTTCATAATTAAAAAAAAAAAATCAAAATATAATTTCACTGCAATTCATGATGTCTGGTTTATCAATGCCTTCACCTTGTGTAGTTCATTTGTTGCATTGCCAGACATAGCAACATATGTGTCTGTGTGTATCCTTCTTATATCCATTCTCTCATTGCTGATATCTGTTGATAGAACAAAATACAGTAAGCAAATGAAAAATAGTGGAGTTAATATATATTCTTGAAGAAATACATATAAAAATGTATTTTTGAGAAGTCCCTCCACATCAAGACAAGTTACTCTGAATATGCATGTAAAGATGAGTCCCTTGGCAGTAATGACTAATGGACGTACATGTATGTCAATGAATTGTTTACAAGAACTATTACATTTTGTTTTTAATTTATTATTACTTGGTTTAATGTTACTGATTGGGAAGAGGTTTTAATCATTTGGGCAATGAAAAAAGAAAAAAAAGTGGTCATCAGTAGAACTTTATCACATTGAAGTAAACATTTATAAACGGTACTTGAGTCAGAGTACACTGCTGCCAATGAACTTAAAGTGACCTAAAGTCGCGAACTTTAAATTGAATTGCACTGAGAGTCTGAAACGACATTAAAAAAGTGAGTCAACACAAACTCTGATAACATTTGCCCCTGGCTTTAATTTGTCAAAAATGTAGGGTTAGGGATAGTGGTACGATTAGGTTTTAAAAGGTTTTAAAGGTTAGGGTAAGTGATAGGAATAATAATGTGTGGTCAAGAGTTGGAGTAAGCCCTTCTTGGTTTTGTTAAAGTTGTCACTTGAGCTTTGTCATAGAACCCAACACATTTTTTTGTTTGACATACCCATAATACCGGCATCCCACTGGCCTTCCTTCTTAGCCCGTGATATAATAGTAACCATGGTATCACTGAAGTACTTGAAGAGAGAGTTCTGGGTATCTACCTCCATTCCGAGGAGACGATTCAGGAACTTAGGCATACTGCTGTAGTCTGGAAGGAAGACATGAAGAAAAGGTTTTCTATTTTTTTTTTTTGTTACTGCTTTGATGTATTATATATATGTTTTTGAATGCTTTTATATATGATTGTATGTTTGATGTAAACTTGCATTTTTAGTCTTTGGACTTTTTGACAAGTCTTGAATAAAATCTCATTTGAATTTGAATTTGAATACTACTCACAAAATATTCCCAAACATCCTTTCTATTCAAGATACTGCTTGTGTGATCCAGGAAACATCAGTCTATCATACATCAGTCTTCATTATACTGTTCAATGTTTTCCGTTTGGTTGAACTGAGCATTCATTTATAGAAATTGTCAGGGAAAATTATTATTGTTAAGTGTGTTGAAGAAGATTAAAATGAACTCTTTCAATGATTTCAAGAACACTGTATACAAATTATGAAACAGATAAAAATGAGCTGCTAATTTTACCTTTCTCAAAGAAGTACATATCATGATCCTCATTGTATGACAGCAGACCAACACCTACCATGGCTTTCTTCACATCTACATGAACAAAGAAAATAAATGAAAGGGAAACAGATCATTTTAAATATTTTGTATCTCGACATTATTCAATCAGGGAATCAAAGAGGAACTTTAGATACAGACATATTGAAGCTTTTTATCTTGCATTCATCAACGTTCATTTTGTATAAATGTCAAATAAAAATCATTCTTTATCAATTAGGGCAGCACAAAAAAGTTAAATTGTTGTTATAGGTAAACCTTCGGCATTTACCTGAATTTTTTTAAAGCTTTTATTTTAGGTGCTTAATAAGAACAAAATTAATGTTTGAAATGGGGCTTACTCACTAATTTTTTTTAATTTTTTGAAAATAATTTTGCTTATTCCTCCGAATGTGTATACAAACAAAAACATACAATTGAATAGAATAAATACATTTTATCAATATTAATATTAATTGCTTATATATAAACATAATTTAAAAAAAACTGAAATGAGAACACACACACACGCACAAACCCAACAAAAGAAAACAAAAACTAACAAGATAATGTAAATGCCCGGTTATGCCCCTGGGAGACAGCATACAAACAATATATTCTCTTTTCTCAAGAGCACTGCGTATAATTTCACTTAAATTTTTTCCACTCAAGAAAGATACCAAACGTAAATACCTCTTTAAATTATTCCCATTTGAGATCCTACTTACCATCAAAGAATGTCGATCCTCCAGGTGGTTTTACTATAGGAGTATCCAGGTCTAGAATGGTTCTCATAATCAGCTCTAGTGCTTCACGTCCATACTGATAAATCAATGAGAGAAACATGTGATGCAACCATTAGTATTTCATCAAGGCACAAGCATATGTATGTAGTAAAGGAAAATAATACAAAATCAATTTATCACATTTCTACAAATGTACTGGATAATTAGCAAGTCGTCAAAATGAGTAAATTGTAAAGACTGCAACAACAGTTTTCGTCTTTTAATAATATTTAGAGGCACATACATTCCTGTTGACATGATTCTTTCCTTATAGAGTGGATTTCAAGGAAACTGCATTATAACATTTTATTTGACAAATAAAAATAACTAAAAGAATATTTCCACATTATATATCTATATGAAAGGAGTTTAAATCCATGGTAGCATCTCACTGAGCCCAGGTAAATTCTCCTGAAGGGTAAGCAAACTATTGCTTATGTCCAGCACCTACCTTTGTATCAATGTTGAATCGACTCAAGTCTTTGGATTCTGTAGCTCTCCTATCACCATGAGTAAGTGCTCCCTACATTTTGAAGAAAGAAAACAGTATATTAATACAAATGAGTCATGGCAATGGCATATTTGTTTATTTAAACAGGGCAACTGTTTCAGTATCAACAATTGTTTTCCTGAGAGGCCCTGTACAAATTATAGGTTACAAATACAGAGGAAATTGAACAAAGTTTTACAAAAAAATTGGGTTTGGTTTGTCTCAGGTAGATGACATTCAAAATGAAGAGATATTATGTTATCATTCATTGCTGAACTGGACATAAAGCACCAAAGTGAACATCAAATCTACTTGCTCGTGTCAAGGAGCAATATCATGTAGAAGCGTCATCAAGTTCTCTATCAGAGTTGTAGAACAATATCAATAACATGCATGTGTGAATACAATCTCATCCATCACTGAAGAAGTTCAATTATTCATCTACAATTCTTATGACCGACCTGCTAATTTCCACCTGAAAATATTGTGAAAGTATCCTTTATGTAATTTTCAAACTTACCAGACTTTCGAGTCGCTTAGCAACGATGGAAGCAAATCTCTGTTCTCCCGCTAGCTCTGAGATGAGGAAGACATACTCTGGTGCTGTTACCTGATTAGATCTATGCGTACGACCTACGAGGGTAGAAAGATAGATGGCGGCGGCTAAGTGATTAGATGAGTGGTTGTACGTCAAAGATTCAAAATCCAGTTTATCTGGTTGTGCAATAGAGGAAGGCATCGACCCTAATGTATCTAGTACCTCCAATAGCGCATAAAGTCATAACCTCTCAACAAAATTGCATAAGAGGGCATATTTGTTTCCCCATACTAGTCAGGTGACATGAGCATCAATCAATATAATGAAAGTTGACTATTTTAAACTGAACCAAGACAAGTTCAAGATATCCAGTACATACCATTCGATCATCAGGAGAACCTCTTCTGGCTGTATAAATATCCGATAAACATGAATACCAATGGATAGCAATCATTCATACCATCAGCTCCTGCTCTGTGGAATTCTTTACCCTTAGCAATTAGGGCTATATCTTCTCTTGATACATATTTTTAGAAAACCCTGAACACCTTTCTCTTAGTGTTGTATTTTTGTTTGAACGTTTATGGCAACCAATTTCATAATGTAAAGTGCATGGAGAATTAAATTAAGACAATTAGGACAAATTGAACGTTATTATTATTGTTCAGGTTTATCATCAACACTGGTTTCTAACTCCTAAATGGCAGGGAAAAAGTGGACATCAAAACTGAAGAAGAAAAACAATCTTATTCTTTAGAATTCTACACAAACGTAAGTACTCAAAGGATTTTTATCTCTAAAAACAACAATGACCATCATAGCCAACATAGCTGGATGTTATTATCAAAGTCTTACCAAACTGTTGAACAGCTTTATCTGCACTCCAAGGTAATTCTAATGTTATATGAACTCTCTTCTTCTGATTGGCTACTCTTCTATCAGCCTGTAGTGAGATTCCTGAACTTGCTGCTTCTGAGATGATAGCTACAAACTGTCAACCACAAACACAACAAATACATTTATTCATAAGTATGCTCCACAATTGAAATTAGCATTTACTTTAACAGTGTTTCATTAGCCCAATTGAGCATAAATCTATTGTTAACCTCAGGCACACAGTAAATCCACTCCACCAGACTCCAAAATTGACTGAGCTTTTGCCATTGGAGGTAATGTAATCGTTTGATCGGTATGTTGTTGGTCTCGTTGATGTGACTGGGTATTAGAAAAAAATACCTTGTAGGTTCTAAAAAATTGAGTGTACTAACACAAAGATTAAGGGGGCAGAACCTTCACCCATTCTTTAACATTCTTAATGATCTTTATTTGTTTTCAATTTTATCACTGGTCCTAAAAATCTTCAAATAGATGACAATTCAAATAGATTCCAACTCTTGACAAGAAATGCAGTAGAATAACTAGAGTGTTATGACAAATTGCTGAAAAGGTCTTACATCAGAAATAAAATAAAATGATGAGATGGTCTTACTTCAGGAGTAAAATAAAATGAGATGGATTTATTTCGAGATCAAAAAGTGAAATTCTCTTCAATACATTCTTACCACAAATCCTAAAAATATATAAAAGCACATTTCTCACCTTCTCACCTTCCATGAAGCGTCTTTTCTCGGTCAGGTTTAGGATCTCAAGTGGAATGTCATATTCACTTCTAGATTCATACTGGACTCCATTATCATGACTGACCACTCGACCCTTACGACCGGTCATCTAATTAAAGCAAAAGATATAACACAGTTAACCTCTTGAAACGTCTTTTCTCGGTCAGGTTTAGGATCTCAAGTGGAATGTCATATTCACTTCTAGATTCATACTGGACTCCATTATCATGACTGACCACTCGTCCCTTACGACCGGTCATCTAATTAAAGCAAAAGATATAACACAGTTAACCTCTTGAAACGTCTTATCTCGGTCAGGTTTAGGATCTCAAGTGGAATGTCATATTCACTTCTAGATTCATACTGGACTCCATTATCATGACTGACCACTCGACCCTTACGACCGGTCATCTAATTAAAGCAAAAGATATAACACAGTTAACCTCTTGAAACGTCTTTTCTCGGTCAGGTTTAGGATCTCAAGTGGAATGTCATATTCACTTCTAGATTCATACTGGACTCCATTATCATGACTGACCACTCGTCCCTTACGACCGGTCATCTAATTAAAGCAAAAGATATAACACAGTTAACCTCTTGAAACGTCTTTTCTCGGTCAGGTTTAGGATCTCAAGTGGAATGTCATATTCACTTCTAGATTCATACTGGACTCCATTATCATGACTGACCACTCGTCCCTTACGACCGGTCATCTAATTAAAGCAAAAGATATAACACAGTTAACCTCTTGAAACGTCTTTTCTCGGTCAGGTTCAGGATCTCAAGTGGAATGTCATATTCACTTCTAGATTCATACTGGACTCCATTATCATGACTGACCACTCGTCCCTTACGACCGGTCATCTAATTAAAGCAAAAGATATAACACAGTTAACCTCTTGAAACGTCTTATCTCGGTCAGGTTTAGGATCTCAAGTGGAATGTCATATTCACTTCTAGATTCATACTGGACTCCATTATCATGACTGACCACTCGACCCTTACGACCGGTCATCTAATTAAAGCAAAAGATATAACACAGTTAACCTCTTGAAACGTCTTTTCTCGGTCAGGTTTAGGATCTCAAGTGGAATGTCATATTCACTTCTAGATTCATACTGGACTCCATTATCATGACTGACCACTCGTCCCTTACGACCGGTCATCTAATTAAAGCAAAAGATATAACACAGTTAACCTCTTGAAACGTCTTTTCTCGGTCAGGTTTAGGATCTCAAGTGGAATGTCATATTCACTTCTAGATTCATACTGGACTCCATTATCATGACTGACCACTCGTCCCTTACGACCGGTCATCTAATTAAAGCAAAAGATATAACACAGTTAACCTCTTGAAACGTCTTTTCTCGGTCAGGTTCAGGATCTCAAGTGGAATGTCATATTCACTTCTAGATTCATACTGGACTCCATTATCATGACTGACCACTCGTCCCTTACGACCGGTCATCTAATTAAAGCAAAAGATATAACACAGTTAACCTCTTGAAACGTCTTTTCTCGGTCAGGTTTAGGATCTCAAGTGGAATGTCATATTCACTTCTAGATTCCATTATCATGACTGACCACTCGACCCTTACGACCTGTCATCTGATTAAAGCAAAAGGTATGACGCATTTTATCTCTTTGTAACTGACAACAGACATGTATTTCAAAACCATAAACTTATATGATCATACAAGAAAGGCTGTTTTGACAAGAATTCATTCTTATTTTTAAATTATATCATGAATCAGAATGGAACATTAAAAAATGTGAACCTCTCAGCATCTGTAAATTTGCTGTTTTAATCGTAGACAGAAATTTGTATTCTTCTATGGAGTTGGAATGTAAGGAAAAAGAAGATTCCTGCACACTTATCATTGCAGTTTGAGTTTTAATGTTTAGTGGTTCATTAACTTGACTCTACATTGAGAGATTGAAGATTCAAATCTTTGCCCAGCACACATATCATCTGCAGCTGTGTCTCTCTTCCAATGTGTTAAATGGGCACCTGACAGCATTTAAGCAATTGGCTGCTAATCATGATTTCTATCAAACCATGAATAAATAGAAATGGAGAATTTGTGCTTCACAAAAAATAGAACATTACTATTCTCTTGACCAGTTTACCTCTGCAACATTATCAGGTCCACCTAGTTCATCAATGAGTTCATCTAGTGTGTTAGGAGGTAGTTCAGCTGATAGTTCTTCCAGAGTATCCATGAGTTCTTGTCTCATCAGTCTTCCTCTCTCGTAGGCATCCATGCCTGGTAGAACACTACTCTTGGTAGCTATGGACAAAAGAAAACATGTTTGATAAAGCACGATGGTAAAGCACTATTCTGTGGAGGTGTCATGGTATAGCGGTTCATTCACTTGACTCTCAATCTCAGCCTGACACTGATGTCCTTTGGCAAAACATTCATCCATATCTACGACTCTCCACCCGGGTGTAAATGGATACCCAATAAGAATTCAAGGTAAGTAAGTTTCAGCAGATGGAATATTATACAACCTGACTGCAATCCAATATGGCAGTAACCACAATGTCATCAGACACACAAAACTGAGATCATTGAGACTTGGTAATCTAAGCTCTCAAATATTAACATTCTTATTGACATTATTGACAACGTCGTGATCTTTTAGATTCCTTATTGACCACATTGCGAGACAAACAAATATCACTAGTGATATTATTTTCGACATTATTGTTGTTTGTTAATCTTTTTCAAACTTTTACTAACCCATTTTTTTAATTGTTTTAGTTTTATGTTAACTTGTAACAAAGGTTGTATTGCCCTTTTGGCATGGAGTTAACACCTTCCAACCTCTCAGCAGAGGATTTGAGCTTACCTGAAGGAACTGATGATGAAAGACCCTGAAGGGTAGTAGCTGCTGCATCCATAGATAGAGACCTTGGTGCCTTAGGAAGGATCCCCAGAGCTCTTAAAGCGTTGTCTGCAGCAGAATCAACGCTATCTATCTCATGAGAGGCGCTCTTAGATTTAGAGGATGAAAAGGGAGATAATGAAGCCTTCTTGTCCTTAGGTTTCTTTGTCTTCTTTGTTTTTGGCTCTTTGCCCTTCCTTCCACTCCGGTTCAACCATGGGTCTGAAAGAAATCACATTTTACTGTTTTAGAAAACAAACGTATGTTCACTATTGGTGTTAAGTGGGAAATGTAATGAAGGGCATGGGTTGCTTAGACTCATTGCCAGGAAAAATTCTCATCAGGTCCTCCCTTCATTAGCAAAGCGTCCATGATAAGGCCTTCAAGCCTTCAAGGTATTTTCACAACCCTTTTGACCGATTCCTCTCCATGTGTCGAGAATCATAAATGTAATCATCTTGAAAACATATATTAGTGACATAATAGGGATTCAAACAGCATTCCATAAGATCCATAGTGTACTTCACCAAAACATCTTTTACGAACTTTTCTGTTTCCTGAGCTCCAAAAGTTGCATTATTTCATGATCTATTTGTTTTAATATCTTGAAATGTATTTTTCACTGTTAAGTTTTAAACATTACAAAAGGAATAAGTACTCACCATCATCTGAATCTGAGTTGTTGTTAAATGGATTGAAGTCATCTTCATCATTGTCTGAATCAAAGAAAGGCGAGTCATCATCATACGACGACGACGACGATGATGAAGCATCATCATCATCATCCTTCTCTTTCTTCTTGGTCTCTTTGGTTTTCTTTTTACGTTGTCCTCCATCATCATCATCATCATCATCAGTGTCATGTCCTGATGAGCTTTCACTGTCTTCCACCCACCAGTCTCTGGTCACTCCCTTCTTCTTCCACTTCTTACCTGAGATAGAATACAAGAATACAATCACATGACATTCATGTGTCACCTGAGATAGAATACAAGAATACAATCACATCACATTCATGTGTCACCTGAGATAGAATACAAGAATACAATCACATCACATTCATGTGTCACCTGAGATAGACTACAAGAATAAATTCACATCACATTCATGTGTCACCTGAGATAGAATACAAGAATACAATCACATCACATTCATGTGTCACCTGAGATAGACTACAAGAATAAATTCACATCACATTCATGTGTCACCTGAGATAGAATACAAGAATACAATCACATCACATTCATGTGTCACCTGAGATAGACTACAAGAATAAATTCACATCACATTCATGTGTCACCTGAGATAGACTACAAGAATACAATCACATCACATTCATGTGTCACCTGAGATAGACTACAAGAATACAATCACATCACATTCATGTGTCGCCTGAGATAGACTACAAGAATACAATCACATCACATTCATGTGTCACCTGAGATAGAATACAAGAATACAATCACATGACATTCATGTGTCACCTGAGATAGACTACAAGAATAAATTCACATGACATTCATGTGTCACCTGAGATAGAATACAAGAATACAATCACATGACATTCATGTGTCACCTGAGATAGAATACAAGAATACAATCACATCACATTCATGTGTCACCTGAGATAGAATACAAGAATACAATCACATGACATTCATGTGTCACCTGAGATAGACTACAAGAATACAATCACATCACATTCATGTGTCACCTGAGATAGAATACAAGAATAAATTCACATCTTATTCATGTGTCACCTGAGATAGACTACAAGAATACAATCACATCACATTCATGTGTCGCCTGAGATAGAATACAAGAATACAATCGCATGACATTAATGATTCAAATGGTTTGTAAAATGAAGTTTTAACCAAATGATGAAAAAATCCCAAACTGCCTTCTTTCATTTCTTTTGCATCTTGGTTTTTGATGAAGGATAAGATCTATTAACAGAGGGTGTGTGTACCAACATGTGCCTAATAATAGATCTAGGAAACAGGTTTGATTTTTAAAGAAAATATCTCCTTTGAAGAAAATTCATGAAATTGTTCTTACAATACAAGGGCTGCTTAAATGAGATATCAAAGAAATTCCAAAGTGTGTTTGATAGATTATAAATTTAAAAGTTTATAACTTCCTTATCTCTTCGTGGAATTTCATCAAACTTTACAAGCTCCATTTCTCTAATCCTCTCTACTCTTGTCATAACCAACTCTATGCCAGGGTGGGTGCAGTTCCTCTTCACATGTAAGAGAATAATCCAGAGACATACTGACCTGACTTTTTCCTCTTGTTTCCTCTCTTGCGTTTGCTCCCCTTCTTATCCTCATTATTGTCATCATGCATGTGACCATTGAAGCTTAGTCCAAGCATACTCATCGTCTTGTTACGATCAGGTACAGGAAAGTGCTTCTCAATCAATGTGGTGAATACACCTCTGTAGATGGATGAGTGGTAAAATGGTAAAAAGGGGAATCAAAAGACGTTGATGAGTGTTGGAAACAAAATTTACAAATCATTGAGCCTGATTTTAATGATTTTGGACAATAATGTTATGTGCAAACATAAGATGTTTCCTTACACCATAGGTTACTGCAATAACTAACAAACATATGGTTCACATTATATGATCACCATCTATATCATTGTGAAGGTCAGCTTAAATGAGTAACTTTATGCTACTGGTTGACAGTATGTAGTCCGGATAACTTATACGAGTTATCAGCTTATCATGACTTTGTGAGGAGCTGAAAATTTTGGATGATATGCATACTCTTTTCCTGCTTAGGTTAAAATGCAGAACATGCAACATACTGCTTTAGCTGACCTTTGTCACACAATGTCAAAGGTCAACAGTGTCAATGAATATCACACACCAAACAATTTTGAAACAGAGAGACTCACTTTCCAGTAATGAACGAGTTATAATCAGCAACTCTTTCAATCACATCTGAAATATTTACATTCGCCTTTCTTTACATTTACAAAGCAATCCAAAGGGCAGTGGCTAAAACTTCACCAAGCACTACATGTCATAGTATAGTACAGTGAAACCTGTCTATAAAGACCACCCAAGGAAGACAAGAAAAGTGGTCTTTATAGGCAGGTGGTCTTTATGTAGAGGTGCCTATAGTACATGTTTCAATGAGAAAAGGCAAACAAAATATGGTGGTCTTTGTAGACAGGTGGTCGCTAAAGCAGATTTGACTGTAGTTACCTTGCTGTAGAGACAAAATCATTGAGTTCTCCTCCTGCTTCTTCTAAGGCATCTAAGGTCCTGGCTTCACCCGTTGACTGAAGGCCAATCACTACACACTGCAGGCACGTAGGGAGGAATGAAAGAAAAAGGTAAATATTCATCATACACTTATGACAGTAAAATACAGGACTGAATGTCAGAATATCATTTACCAAGTGATAACTCATTACTAAAATATTCAATAAAGACTATAATTGATAGTATGATGAATAACAGGTAGAAAGGAGTATCTTTCAAGACTACACAGTGTTAAGAATGTTTGCTTAACATTATGTGTAAGGGCTCAGCAGTGATCTATAAATTATCATAATCACAACACTCAGTATGACAAGATGGCTGCATCATCCAATCAATATGACATACAGTTAAAATACATTGAGCTACGGATGATTTCTAGGTTTACACCTAGGTCATAATTGAAAACATCATAAGAATTTCATAAGCAGACAAGTTTGGTCTCATGGATATTTAAGACGTAAGCTCTCCCTAAAAGCATTCTATATATTACCTTTCCATGTTTGACCGAGTCCCTGGCAAGCTTGACCAGATGCTTGACCTTGGCTGCAATACAGAGATACTTGAAGAATCTCTGATGAGCTGACCAGAACTGACCCCACATAGACTTGCACATACGCTGGTCAGCATCCATTAGCTTGGCTGCCTTCTGGAATCGGTCTCTCGCCATATGCCACTGATAATATCAAAGATACACTGAAACAATCAGAATGGGCTTCCATTTAGCATACTCTCTTACATCACAATACAAGTACCATTATCTTTCAAATATAAATGAGACGAACTAGAAGAATGTAATGTGTCCAAAATGAACATCAGAATGGAAAAACAAGAGTAAGAGAATTTGTACAAACATTTTTTCCCCCTTTTTTTCTTCATTTTAAATTCCACATAAATATTGCCAAGTGCAATATAAGAAATTACAAAAGTACACATACTGCATTTGATCATCAGTTGACATGACAAACTTTCAATTCATACCAACATGATACTTTCTACCAAAGCCATAGATAGCTGTGATAAGAATTGGAAGTTAAGACTTACCAGCCTGACCGACTTGTTGTAGATACGTTTGAAGGAGTCTGAGAGAGCCACTTCTTTGATCTTGAAGGTAACTCCATGAAAACTAAGCTGTCTGGCCAGGTATGTCCCTCTCAGCTTCAAATCCATAGCAACCACTTCCATAGCACCAACCCCTCTAGAATATCAGATATGACAAGGTGTCTTTAAGTTTGAAGGTAAGGTGAATCTCTTTAAACATGCATTAAGATATCAAACACAACTGCAGCTATCAAAACCTAAAAGTGATTAAAAAGTAAACAAATTGATGTTTCCAACATCACAACCTCATAATTCTCATTTCGTTTTGTATGGGGATCACTTGAAAAGAATAGAATTAGTATATTCAACAAATTAATGCCAGCAGCAGCAGAAGTATATCAAAGATTAAAACTTATTTCCAACCAACAACAGGAATCCCTACCCCCCCCCCCCCCAAAAAAAAGCTTCATTGTGTTCAAGCATAAAAAGCTCTGTTATGATCTTTTGAAAACTCTTTGAACATTACCACAAAACACATGTTGCATCCTTAACACTTTTGTTTGTGAGGTATAAATGTATCACATGCATTCATTACCTTCTCTCAATGGCTTGGATGTAAGCATTGAAGTCTGGGAAAGCTGAGCCCTTTCCCCAGATACCAAGGCGTGACATGTAGGCCATATTACGAGGCTCAGAAGCACCTGTATGAGATACATTCAATGACAATATAATGCTTGATTCTTGTTCATGGCATATACAATATATGTATTTACAAAGTGATATTTCAAAATTAAGAACAGAAATCAGTCACTTCCCTCTCCCATTCTTGCTTTTTGCAGTTCCTTAACTTGTTTTTTAGTTTATAAGCTCTCCAACTGTTCAGTTTGATTTTCATCTATTGATTGGAACTGCGTCTTTTATCTTCAAAAGAGACTTCAAGCACTGTACCCTTCACCTAGAGCACCAAGGACTGTCTTCATTAGGTTACACTGTATACCCACATGCATTACCAGATATTTTGGTAACCATCTTATACAAATCAATCAAACAAACCATTAGGATCACAATTGTCACAAGGCCACCAGCGCACAATGCTAAAACCCTATAGGAAGAAACAAAGACTGGAAACCCACCTGTAGCACTGCAGTATACCACTCTTGCCTTTGGGAGTTGTTTCTGTAGCTCTAGTACTGTGATACCAGTCTTGGTTGGTTTAGCTGACCCTGTAGGTACAAGGTTCTTAGCTTTGTGACACTCATCAAACACAATCTAGAAACTAGCAGTCAAGGGATCATAAGTCACAAATCATTTCATTTACAATAAATAATAATAATATGGATTTATATAGCGTTTAATACAGTATATCGTCTCTAAGCGCTTTACAAATATTATTATCCCGGTCATCAGAGTCATTCACGCACAATGTGCACCATCTCCACTCCCTGGGGAGTATTCCTACCATATGGTCACCGTGAGGTCATAGGTAATCATAGACTACAATATGTAGTGCTTCAAAGTAGAACGATTTATTACTAGCAAATTTTACAACTTCTAATAGAGCCATCGTGGCTGCCGGGCTCACGATCAATTGGGCAAAAAGAATTTTCGTTTCGGTTTAATAAAATTTGGAGTGGACTATTAGGCTATTATTATTATTATTATCATTTTTTGGATCAAATTCTAATCACAACCTTAACCAACAAACTCAATGGGGAGCCTTCAAAGATTCAGAAGTACATACTTTCATGACGGACATGTGCGCTATATAAAAAGCCACCATTATTATTATCAGCATCAATCATGCACACAAAAGAAATTTAAAATTATATATGTTGTATACGAAATAGGCCCATGAACACTAATTTGTTTGTATAAAAAAATAAACAAATATTGGATTCTTATATAGCACATGTATACACGTGTAATGAAATGTTGTTTACCTCAATGCCCCCCACAAAGAAAGTACATGCTTTGTAACTTGACATACAAAAGCAGTAAGGCCTATCATAAAAGACTACAGAATTGACAACTATGACCCAACCGAATGGCATACGCACATGGACTTTTTTCAAGCCATCGATCTCATGGCTATGAGACTACTGTTCCACCAATCACAGAATAGAAAACCCGAATTATTTTGCTATGTTCTGCTATCATCTTAAACTCAATTGATCAGTTTGAGCATGTTCATAGGAATAATGTTTAAAGCTTGTCTGTACTAGTTTGGCCAGGAGGGATTAGACCTCCCTGCATGGTCACTGACAGGTGCTTTCCTCATCAAATCAGCTCTCAATTAACATAAGAAAAAGGGGATCATGGGGGACCAACAGGTACCGCTTAGGCATTGTTTGCTATATAGAGGGCGCAAGTAGCTATAAGTAGTGCAGTCCCGCTTTAAAGGATACAACTCCATCAAAATCCTTGCCAAACCAGTGAAGGATCTGTTTGAGCCGAGTGCGATACTTGCTACGGTTCTGACTCTCTCCTATCAGTGAGGAGTACGTAGCAAAGATGACACCTTTCCTCACGTGACCGTTCTCTGTCGAGTTGATCTTGGCATACTTAAACTGTGTAAAGGTCAGGAAAATACATGTATGTCAATGAGAGGAAAACAGATGAAAGAGAGAAAGAAAAAGATATGAGAGAGAGAGCAGAGGAGGGTGAGATGGGGGGGGGGGGGGGGAGGGGGTTGAAAGAAAGAGACGATAGAAAAAACATATTTGAAAATTCAACAGATAAACAAAAACAAAACATTTTGGGGGATTAATTTGTACTCCATATAATTCTGAATATTCAGTGTTCATTTGCGATGGGATCTTAAACTACACGTAGCCTTTCACTTGATTTGCAAACTTGAATATCTAATCTAGGGTTATTCTGAAATTGTTAGTGAATTTGATAGTATCTGGACCCTTCAGTATTGGATCTACATGTAGTTGCTATCAGATTTAACATGATGTTTTCCCATTTTATAACAATATGAGTTGGTATTGTACATTGTTTGTTGTTTCATGTTTTCACAAACTTGATATCATATTGTTTGGTAAAACCCACACTAATCTACAGACCACATTAATTACATGAATGACAAACTTTACTCAACATGAGAATTGTTTTTTGTTTAAACATAACCTGTATGAACATCTTACCTTGTTGAGTGAATGAACAGGAATATTACTAGCACCAATATCCTTCAGATCTCTCATTGCATCGTATTTCAAGTCATTTGAAACACTCAACCTGGGAGAGAGAAAGCAATGTTTTCCAATTTAGATATTTGTTAGGGTTCTGCCTCACAAGGCCAATTGCCTATGCGGTTCACTTCCACATTTCGTTTTACTGTAATGTATCGTTTAAATATACATTTGCTATTGTTCATATTATCTAAATTCTCATTGGTATTTTTGTAATGGAATGTGGAAATAAAACTGAATTTGAACTTGAATGTTCTGGTTAATATCTTACTGGATACACGAGGCCCCTTACCAAGTATTGAAAATTATCAAAACTATTACTTGATGTATGGTTAAATGAAGAAGGCAGTCAAATCAATAAATTATCCCAAGAATTACTACCCATTAAAAGCATTAGTACAAACTTTCAATATCTTTGCTGTTACATGTATTTTCAATCACTGCAGTAAAAACTTTGGTCTATACATCAATTACAAATATATTTGGATCTAAATTAGCAACCTTTCATATCACTATCAGAGTACTCTCTTCCTCCAAGGATGGAGTTCTATTCTAGTTACTAATCATGAACACTTCTTCATTTAAAATATTTCATTCGGGGAAGGGGGGGGGGTATCTTTTCTTCTGAATGAGGTAGATGTGGTTTTCTAGGGATATTTCCTATTCTGCATTTCTACCTGAAACAAGGTTCTTTGAATGAGAACTATTTTCTTACCAGAGTGCTCTTTTCCTGCCTAGAGCATAGTTTTCTAAGATGACTCCAGCTACTGTTCTTCCTTTCCCTACACCAGCTCCATCACCTGATCAAACAAACAACACAACACAATGATAAGATTTACAATTTACAGGACACTTTGCTTCAGTAACCCAAAAAACAGGACAAACTACCAGTATATTAAAATTATTAACATTGTTTGTGGCACAATGTTCATAAAACCTCCTTAAATGAAGTCTTGATAAAAATCTTACCACTTCAACCCCATCAAGATAACTTACAAATTTAAGTTCATAACATAAACATAACAAACAAATAAACTTGTGAACTTTGACCTCATAACGAGTTTTATACTTCATACTTCACATGTACATGAATACAATTTGGATCATTTGTTGTGTACTTTGTTTCAGCATTAACTTTTTAATTTCTTACTTTCACTATTTACTCCGTTGTTCAAGAGAAGTAGCACTACACACGTCTGTCATGTAATGCCTATAATCATCGGTATTAGAACCATCATTACCAAAGACATATTCATCAAATCAGAGCTGCCAACCTTGTGCGACCAAAAAAAAGGAATCATGATGCCAAAAAAAAAAGGAATTTCAAGCAAAAAAAAGGAATTCATAAAAACGAAACTTACAACCACGCGCGACACACTTCCAATGCAGAAATGTTCATTCCTCATGCTGTTTTTTTCCATACAAGCAGTTTTTTTTTGGTTTTGGTTATTTTGGGTATAATCGGCATTTCATTCTTTTTGAGAATATTTTTCTCTTCAAGTACGTTTTAAAATTAGTTTTCTATTGAATTTGTGATGAAATCACCATTTAAGGGCAGTTGTTTGACGTGTGGTATGTAAAAAAAAAATTAAAAAAAAGTATTTTATGAAGAAAAAACTTAATACCGTAATTTGGAGGAAAAAACTGAGTAATTCCGGCAAAAACGGAATGGTTGGCAGCTCTGCATCATCCTCACTATCAAACATTTATATTTCAATTTCCAAAAAGTGCAATGATGAATGGAATATAGACAAAGATCTGATTCAAACTGACCTACAAGGAACCCTGCACGTGTTCCATTGGGCAGGATCGTCTCGTGCTGCTGGCATGCATACGTGATAGCTTCAAGCTGCAGAGAAGAGAGATGCCCATAATCCATGGTGCTCTCAGGTATACTCAGGTGATACCATACGTTAGGAGGCTGCACACTGGCGAGGGAACTCGTCTCCACCACAGCGTCAGGATGACTCTGACCAATCTTCACTGCAATCAGAATCAGTTTGTAAAACACAGAAAAATATGTGATGAGGAAGTTGTTGTAAGAGTAAGTGGTGTCCTTAAAATCGTCCATGAAAGGTTCATTCCAATATGAAGTGAATCAGTCTATTGTATCTTGAACTAGTAATATAAATGCTATTGAAGGACCCTTCACAAGGCACTAGCATCCGCAAACAAACCTTTGTATATTGCCAGAGTAAATCTTTGAGAAAGAGTAACCTCAGCTCTTATTGCTTGCAACTGGCACTCTAAACCTCAATGATTCCTTTGTTATTCAATCTAATCGTGACGGTAGTGAGGAAAATCGCATTTGATTTGCATGACGATTGTCCTCACTACCGTCACTTCGTGAAAATAGGAACGATATTTTGGTGTTCATTTACAGTGATCTGTACAAACTTCACAAGAAACAAAAATAGCAGTAGTATTGTTTAGTTGCCATCTGGGCAACGCAGATGGACTTCTAGGCTGCCTCGCAGGATTTTTGGTGGGCAATGGCACCTGTGCAACACCTCATTTTGAGTCCTCAAACTTCAGAACCCCCAAAATATTGTGAAAAGTAATAATGTTGAATGTAAGCTGAACAACGAATGGTTTCTCTTTTCCTTGCCATCAGCAGAACAGTTGACATTATCAAGGAGTACTCACATTTACTAGGAGTGTAGTTCGCGTAGGTGTCAGCGAAGTGCAGGGTCTCATCCTCCTCCAGGTCGTCATCGTCGTCGTCATCGATGATACGGAATGGGTGTCGCCTCGTCACGGTCAAAGTCTTATTTACTCCCTGCTGTATGTGTAGGAGACATGTAAATAAGGGACACAGGTTAAGAACTTGTTTTGATACAATGTTGAGGAAACATTTCCAGGTCCGCTTTTTCATGGATTAGGCATCCAAAAAATATTATTATGCAAAACTTGAAGAAACCGCCCCCCCCCCCCCCCACAGAAATTGGAGTGGCGTAAAAAGCAGCAAATGTACACATACAGCGAAATTCCATGGGTGGAGGGCTTTACAATGTTGTAATGGTTAGATGCAATCCACAACCCCTAATTATTTTTCTTCAAAATGAAGAAGGCAGAATGAAGAATGTGGTATGAACTAACCTGAGAAGTTGAAGGATAAAAAGGCATTTTCATCTTTGCCATTGGGTCATCATTCTTGGGTAGTTGGAATGAAGCTGATCTGACAACTGTGGATCCATTCCCCATCACAATAGGTGAAGATGATCTGTTAGATACAACTCCTGGGTGTGAGACTGTTTGAATAGTCCTAATAACCCCTGGTTTCAGCAGGGCTGAGTCTGTATTTGATCTGGTAAGACTATACGGCTTAGTGTCATTGAGGATGATCGTCTTCTTGGTCGTTGGCTGCTGCAGGCCCGGGCTTGATGGTCTCACAACAAACTTCACATACTGCTTGGTCAGTGGATTTCCTCCCTTGAGAGCTGCGAGAGTGGACGTGGTAATGGAGTTGCTGAGACCCTTCTCAGAAGATGTAGTGGTCAGAATAATGGGCTTGGTCGTGACTATCTGCTGACCATCTGGTCTGGTGCTGATGATCTTCATCATGCTGCCCGGTGAGCTCAGACCTCCTGCTGATGACATGGAGGTCATCTGCCGTATGACGATGGTTTGTTTTGAGGATGTCGGAAAGGCAAGTTGATGGTTCCCTGTCACTGCTCTAGTAGTACTGATCATATTCTGTAATAGTCAATGTTAAGGATTCATTATTTTCATTGATTGCTTTGAAAGTCAATATTCTTATCTCATGAATGCCAAAAGCATTTACAATTGGAAATGACTAATTAGAAAATTAGTCTGAGGGGCTGGAAAGGTTTTAATTACAGACATCTTTGGGATATGTTAATAAAAATCACAAAGAGAAAAGCAGGTATGATCCTTTATGAACAAACTGATAATTTTGCCTTTGATTTTGTTAACTATTTTCTGACATATTCTATAACATAACATGTCAATATCCAACAATTGATTTACCTAACAACATTATTGCTGTTGCTGATTTATAAAGCAGACTATTGATCTATAAAACTGTAACTTATCCACTTGAGATTTATGTAAGATGGTTTTAAAATTACCTGTGGCTGG